>QNGE01005585.1:0-41467 GCA_008508345.1 Paragonimus westermani
TCTGTATTCACTTAAGGTAGTCTGAGACTGTTTCAAACCACTACACCGTCCTCAGTCATATCAAGTGTATATAGTGCTGTATCACTGTACCCCTCCCAGTTGCGTAGTTTTCAGCTGATCTTCAGTTTTATTAGTGAAAAACTATCACTCCTCAGTTTTATTACAGCGCATTGAATTCTAGCGGTAAATCAGGTTGACTTGATAAGTTGTCTGCTATGGATGATCTGGGCTGCCGTAGGTTGGACTGTGGGTGTCGAAGATCAGTCAACGAGAGTGTTCACTGCGATAATTCTGCGAACTGACGTAAGAGCTTGATCTCCGATCCAACCGATGTTGCAGTCAGGCTGTATGGACAGTATAAATAGTTGGAGTTGATGTGTTCGCGCTGTCATTCATTGGCGGAATGCTTCGTACGGTGGTTGAAGACTTTTGAGAGTCGCTGGTCATTGGAAAAGAAGCAGATTCGTTCAAATTTCCTTTAAAACAACGAGAGTGATTAAGAATCAGGAATGGAGAAGTGGATGAGTAATAACCAAGCCAGGCTAGGTCATCTAATACAATATTGTGATGGGCCTGCGAAAGCTTCGATTCAACATTGCACCATTCTCGAAGAGGATCGGGGCTACTCGGTGGCCAAGTAAGTTCTTCGCAACCGGTTCGGGCAATGCCACATGGTGACAAGGGCTTATACTGATGAACTTCTGGACGGCCCACGTCCAACGGACAACGACTCTGTAGCATTGGTCCGGTTGGTTCAGCGGATGACAGTGGGCGGAGTAACACTCCAACAAATGTATTACGAATCCGACCTCAACTCAGACAGACTGATTGTAACGATTGTTCGGAGGTTACCAACCGGGTCGCACTTTGGATGGGCAGACGAGGCCACACTCATAACTCGTCATAATCGTGAACCGCCGTTTGCAAATCTAACACGATTCGTGAAGGAACGCGCTGACGCTGCTTCTACAAGATACGGTTAGCTAGCAATAAGCCTCAAATTTTAACTGTATGACGGCTCCAGACCAATGAAGACACGATCGAACGCAGCTGGCATCAGGAGGAACACTTCTCTTGCGCAAAGTGACAGTTCAATCACGTAACATGTGTGGTTCTCGCTTCTGCTGTTCTGTTTGCGAGGACAGTCAGTTCCTTAACCAGTGCCCATTAGTTCTCAGTAAGTCGATAGAGCAGCGTCTGGAGATCGTGAAAACTAGGACATTATGCCTCCAGAGTTCAGAATCCAGCCACATGGCCAAAGAATGCGGATCAAATTGGATTTGTAGAGCCCAGGGATGTGGACGGAAACATCACTTGACGGTATACTTCGACCAACCTGCTACTGTCGTTGAGTAAGCATCCATCATCACCGGCAACCATGCAGTTGAATTTCATCCGCATGATACACCTCAAATATCTACAGATAGAATCCAGGTTGCTTCAGACATCATTCCTGTTACTTTATGTTATGAAGAGAATGTCGTTTGAGCTAATGCATTTCCAGATTACGGGTCGGATTGTATTCTTATCAATGAGTCACTAGTCACCAAGCTGGGAGTGCAAGGAAGGTAAGGGCATGTAAAACTGTGTGCGCTTAATAGAGAGACCACGTTTGAATCGGTAGCCGTTCAGTTCGATGTCGCTTCTGTTGATTCTAAAACAGTCATTCGTATCGTGCAAGCGTGGTCAGTGAAGACGTTACCCAAATTACGTTCATTTTGTCCGAATGCTGAACATTTATTGTCACAGTCGCATTTGCGAAATATATCGTTTGGCTCACACTTCGACGACAATACCGGTGTATTGATCGGATGTGACGTCCCAGAAGCGCACTGGGTCGTCGATCGGTGAAAGGGATGGAGGCACAAAACATAAGCGATCTAGACAGTCCTAGGTTGTATGTTATTGGGTCCAGTCGGTAGATCAGTCAACGCCCGGACGGCGGTGAGCTTTGTAGGTATTAACACACTACAAGACAAATTTGAAAAATTGTACCAGCGAGATTTATCGACGTCGGCCCCGTAAAGGGAAAGTAAGTGTCTGTGGATGATCGCAGGCTATTGGGATGATAGACATTTCAGTAGGTTCAACTGATGGTCATTACGAGTTAGCCCCCCCTTGGCTTCCTGGATCCCTCCTGCCACTTGACAACGGCACCGCAACCGTCGATAACGCTGAAGACTCGGTCAGTCAGCTAAATACCTTATTGGCGAGAGGAGGTTTCAAACTCATAAAGTGGACGAGTAAGTACGGGAGATTATCATCACTTCTACCCCAACCGGAACATACGGTATTAACGCAGCCATGCAACCTAGACAAACCCAACGTGCAGAGGGTTTTGAGGTTGCAGTGGGACCTCACGAATGACGCCTACAGATTCGATGTGCCACCAGTGGATAAGTCGTTCACTCGAAGGAACATACTTTCTTAATTGAAACACTTGGTTCACTATTTGAACCTGAGTAAAACAATGAGAGGACGCAATTCATGTGATGTTCTCCGGAGTAGCAATTCGTACATTCTGATCACACATTGACGTGGAACTAATTTTCAACGAGTCCCGTTCCTAGGGTACAGCTGATAGATATTGACGAAGGAGCGTCTAACAGCGGCTGTATCCAGGACTTATAACGCCGCAAAACTGTGTGTAATACAACGAACTAGAACTCTACCAGTCGGCCCGGTTAGGAACAAACAGTGTACGTCTGTCATATCTCATTGTTTATACAAATATTTATGTAGCTGCAGTATGAGCTACATAGGAGGAAAAACCGACAATTAGCTGTTCGTATCAAGCAGCATGTACCCAAATGGTTGGAGACGCAATTAGAAACGCCAGAAGCCTGTATAGATGCCAATGGACGGCACCCCGCACCTTCCGTCGAAAGGCACATAATACAAACAGACACATAGTCAACGTTTATGACGCGTTCTGGGTGATAGTTCGGAGCAACCGGGAACGCATACTTCAGTTTGCTGAGGTTTTTGGCCAATAAACATCACAGTCCCCCCTGTGTGTTCAAAAACAATTTTTGTTGACACTGCGGCTACCCTGGTAGTCAGCAGTCCCACAATTGTGATTTTCATTTTTGGTATCCGTCTGTTTAATCGATCGAGCCATGAATTCCGCTTTGTGGAATTTTGACTCGTTTAAAATTTGTTAAATATCCAGGTGTGATCAGAATGTACGAAATGTTACTCTGGAGAACATCACATGAATTGCGCCTTCTAATTGTTTCATACTTTCCTATGTTTCTTCGATCTGCGATGCACTCGTGTATGCTGCGCCCGTTAAATTGATTACCCGATGGATACTTCAGCGACTATGTAATTTGCATGTGTCATGGCACGATCTTGCTAAAGGTGAAGAGTTAGCTTTGTGGGCGAAGCGGATAGCGACACTACTGCGCCTCAACCAGTTTTGTTTTCAGAAGTGAATTTAACTTCACGGAACAGAACGCTGTTGTGATTTCCAGCTGCACATCTTCAATGACGCTTCTGAGGCAGGATACGGCGCAGTCGCTTATCTCGTAATGCTTGACGATTGCCACATTAATAACTGCGCCCTGACAGCCACGAAAGCTCGAGTGGCTCCCATTCGCTTGACAAGTGTGCCTCAGTTAGATTCAGCGGTAGCCGTGTTCGCGGTCAAACTGGTCCAGCAGACACAGCGCGAGTTTTAATCATCAAATGAATCTTCCACCTTTCGAACTTATCCAATGATCGTTTTGCACAATATGCTAAACTCGTCTAAATAACTTCCGGCCAATGTTTCTGGTCGGTGAGCCACAATTCACGAAGCTTCTTGACTAAAGCAATGTTGGCACAGAACGCAATCTAGCAGACCTTCGAACAAGGACTTTAAACAAGTT
Organism: Paragonimus westermani; assembly: GCA_008508345.1. Classification (NCBI taxonomy): domain Eukaryota; kingdom Metazoa; phylum Platyhelminthes; class Trematoda; order Plagiorchiida; family Troglotrematidae; genus Paragonimus; species Paragonimus westermani. The sequence continues at coordinate 3,873 of QNGE01005585.1, forward strand.
TGCAATGCCGCTGCTACCCAAACTGAATACCATTCATATTTCTTTATGGCGAAGTTTTAGGACATAGCATCGTGGGACAAACTACTACGAACGGTCGCATGGCATATTCTATATAAGCAGTTTGTATCTGAAAGAAGACAGACGCTCCGCACAGGAAAGACGCCCACCCCAGAACTTGACGAAGCAACGAATGAGATATGTAGGCTAGTGCAGCAGCAGTATTCCATTCAGAAGTGAAGAAACTTCAGAACTGCTTATACAATAAAGAGACGATAAAGGTACATTACAAATCTTTCGAGAAAGTCCTCCTTAGTAGTCGCAGCCCACTTCAAAGGCTAAATCCATTTTTACTCAGTGGTGTTTTACGTGTAGGTGGGCGACTATAACAATACTCTTTACCTAATGATGCAAAGCACCCGATCAATCTACACGCGAAACACTTTGTGACCCGTTTATTAATTCATCACTATCATAAAACCAATGGTCACATGGAATTAAGTTATACTCTGTCGGCCATATGACAACCATAGTGGATGACAATAGCCAACAGGACGGTTGGTAGTGTAATATACGACTACTATCAGTGCCGCCGACGGATCTCCCAACCGTATCAACGAGCCATGACTCCACTGAGATAGAGGTATGCTTATTCACCACCAACAGGTTGAATATTTTGGACTCATTTGTGCTAAGCAAGGACGCGGAACAGAAAAGCGCTAGAACTATCTTTTCACGTGTTTCAGCATGAGGGCAATACTAATTGAGGTGGCGCACCTGTTGGATAATGATTCATTCTTGTGTGCGTTTAATCGATTTGTTGCTAGACGAGGCTGCTCGCTGTTCCATGACAACGGAACGAATTTTACGGAAGCGCCCGAGGGTGTTAAGAAGCTACTGTCGACGTAGAATGAAAAGCATTCATAACTCACGGTTGTGACTGGATGTTCCACCAACCAAAAGCGAGTCACCTGAGTTGAGTGTGGGGAAGGATCATCCGAACAATAAAACGGATTCCCTCGATGAAATTACGGGAGTAAACGGAATCGGTCGAGGTTTCACGCACTACACTATTCGAGATTGAAGGGATTCTCGATGACTGACCTCTGGTCAAACAAACAGATGATTCCGGTGACAAGTATATTCTAACACCGAGTAAATTACTACTGATTCGAGATAATCCCTCAGCACCCTTAACTGCTGTGGGCAACAAAAATCAGTTCAACAAGCAATGGCGAGCGACGCAGTAAATAACCGGCGTGTTTTGCAGCAAATGGCTGAGGTGTTATCTACTTACGCTACAGATTATAAACATTAGCAACTCACTAAGCCCAATCTAAAAAGAGGAGTTCTCTTACAACTGCTAGAACTAGGCGCCCAAAGAAGCCACTGGTCGAAAGGTATTATCGAAGAGGCACATGAAGGTCAGGATGATCTGGTGAAAGGTCATCCAGCGGACACTTTTGAAGAGACATGAGACAGCTGTGCAAACTTGAAGGCGATCTTTACTTTCTGATCCAGAGCGAAAATGATGACTGCAATGTTTCCCATGAACTCGTGCGGTCCACAAGCTCGAACTCAGGAAGGAGGGTAACATCCGTTTTGACATTCTTCCTACTCTCCGCCCACTTCCCAACTTTTGTGAGTTGTATGAGTGATGACATAATTATGCCCGCATGGAGGTCGCTTGACCGCCATCTTGAAGTGGGATACTTTCTGTTTGTGCTTGGTCACTGACTTTCGAAAACTCTCACGTGACGTACCATTTCGAACACTTTCTATTGATTTCATATATCCTCTCATATTTATTTGCTGATATCCGTGTATTTTCTATCCTGTAAACATTACCGAGCTGTTTGCGATCGTTATTTGTTTGAATCGACCTCGGGGTGTTAAGTTCACGTTGTACCCAGCTGAAAGATGACGTAAAACACGGAGCAGATTCCACAGCCCCACTACGACAACAGGGACCTAACACTCTTCCCTCATTCGTATCTCTACAATATTCCATTACCGCAGCCATTGTTTGGGTACCGTCTCAATGTAGCGACCTGGAAATTTCACTGGACTACCTGCGGTGTGATGTGTAAAATAGTTTCAAACTCGTAGTTGCATAGTGTGCTCAGGCTACCAAGAGTGTTCGTTTGTTGTGTGCTGTCCAATTGTTTGTCAGCAGGTCATGTAAGTGTGGCGCAAACCCGAAGCACACACGTGTCGCACAATCCCAGTTTACTCGTTCATCCACCGTCGGTCTCTATTCTCTCTAGCTAATCGCGTGTCGCTGCCGTTTATGGTGCTACCAGAGTCCCTTTGTACATTTCGTCGAACGAATATTTGGCCTTTCTCCTCAACGGCCATTTGTTTTTCGCGTCTGATAATTGTGTACCTGAGGAAGAAGCGACCTGGTGCGTCCAGCATTAAACCCAGCCATAATCTTTTTAAAGCGGACATTTTTATCGATGGTTAACGACTTATATAGCGGGAAAGCCACTATTTTCTGCGTGATGACCATGGTTGTTAAATAAATTTTCTGTGAAGATGTTACCATTCGTTCAAATATTTCTGCGCTCTTCGTATACTTTCGCCCGCTTGTTTCGTTCTGTGGTTTGTGCTCGCTTTCACGTTGAATGTTGTCTTGTTCTTATCCCCTGGCAACCGGCTTTGAACCTTTTGTTGAACACACAATTCATGTTTGTTATGTTCGTGGTTATTTGATTAATGGCTGAAACTCCTTCACTCTCAATGTTCTGAGCGACTTCTCTCAGCCTGTTGCACTAATCCAACATTTGGAGGTAGAACCGCATCGCTCTCGTGAATCCGTGGTCTGGCTGAAACCTCACGGGCCGCCGCCCTCGGCACTGGCATTGGCTCCTACCGCAAGTTATGTCACTTACGCCAGTCACAGTATAATGGTGACACGTTTTATGTTCTGCCAACCCTCCTGAATATGTAGGCCATCTTAGAGACTTTTGTAAACTTGAAGCTCCATTTCCATCCCTATTGAAGCTATCTGACCTCCTTAAGACACAAGGTATTTCGGAACCCTACATGAGTGGAGGAGCTCAGCAGGGGGTAACCAAACACCTATGCGCTGTGAATATCGTAGGAGAGGTTAACATTTGGGGACATGTGGCGGAAAATGGCCTTCAAGTTGAGCGGACAGGGAGCAGAGTGAACTCCTGAATCAACAACCAGAAAGAACAAATCGGCGGAATTTTGTAACCCTCGGCGTAAGTACCTCTCTCTGGCTGTTACCGATGAGACCAAACTGTGCTCGAAAGGGGAAGTAATCGTTCAGCCAAATGACTGTGCTCAGTTTGAGAAGGATAAGTTTAATAATAAAATTAAAAATTGGAACAGCATCCACGGAACTCGGGATCGCCGACTGTCCAAGTCACCAGGGATCTAGAGATATACAGCACTGCCTTGAGTGAACGTTTAATAAGAGGATGACGTGGAAGTTGCTTGCTTCCATCTCCCGTCAAATAGCACCTATTTTCATCGCCTAATAGATCTCTGTGACTGAACCCAAGCAGCAAAATCGAAAAGATCAGCATCAATTTCTGGCCGGTAAGGAGTTTTAAAATCGGGCCCGAGTAACGTATTCCGTTCTCAGGTGCAATTCCACCCTCCCCACCTCCAGTGATAGTAAAATTAAAGGTTAAGCTTTCTGTAAGAACGAAGATACTGGTGGTGAACGCCGATTCGTTGGAAAAAGTTAGGCAGAATTTGGTGTGGGGTCGGCGGCGTAAAATATTACACCATGGACAGAGACGTGGTTAAAGCTGGACATACAGGTGAAACGGTACTACCTTAAGGGATTCCCTGTATACAGAACAGACAAGACGGACGGGCGATTGAAGGGGATACATGATCCTAGTGGCACTGCACTACAGACAGCTTATGACTGGAGATCTAACTATGCCAAATCAACAGCTGATGAGTTGTAGAGCCGAAACAATGAAAGACGGTAGCTTTACTTTCGAAGTCTTAGTTCTTGCCCGGACGGCCAAGAGATGAGGACGCCCAAGTAAGTAATCACTAGTTCTATAACGCTATTATCAAGGAGTTTATTGCAACAGAAGAAAATCGGACGGTGGAGCGTGCTCCAAGATGTCCGTTTGAGGTTAAATTAATGAAGCTGTTACGGTCCAAGGCGCTAGTGAAATACCTGAACCAAGTGGTAAGATGGATATTAGATCAAAGCGGTACAGCTCTACGCTTGGTTTTCACCAACTTCTCCCGATGACACTGGTCAAGTTGCAACGAAGTCGCCGTTATGCAAAAGTGGCTACGAACCCTTTGAAACATTACAAAACCTGGGAGGGGTTACGCTGCCAAACAAGTGTGACAGTGCTTTGCGTAGCATGGACATGTAGGAGCTTCGTAAGACAACCAAAAAGATGGGTTGAGCATCCCGTGGAAATAGCGTAGACTCACACCAACAAAAAAACGACATGAGTGTTTTGAGGGAAGTACTTGCTCCATCGCAAGGTGTGCTACCAAAAGGGTGCTTTCTCATGGTGGAAAATTGGGGTAAAGAAGGCTCAGTCGGTAAGTATGATGGCCAAAAGGGCTCAAACAGGCTACCGGTTAGAAAGACACCTATAACGTTTTGCTGTCAGGACGGAAGGCTATCGATCGACGGTGAAGTCCGTCCCTAATATGAGAAACCATTACTAGTCCCAAAGCCGAGACCACGTGGTGTGTATCTGCTGGGCTGCCGGTCTGGATCGGTGTGTTCATGGCAATTCGTAAATTCCGTGTGAGAGTAGAAGGCACAAGATCAAGGCAAGAGGGAGCCTGCAATGGGTTCTTCAGGGATCGGTGTCATCTAGCGTCATCTTTGAGCTGCACATGCTTGTTCACGCAAAGGTGGTAGACACCCCTCCAATCAACCTTTACAGAGGTATCCAGGTAGACTGCACCAATGGCTCACTCAGTCAAGTGCAGATATCTAGTGAGAAGAGAGGGAGTAAACTGCAAATGGATGTAGACTCAGACGGATCATACCGAAATAATGACCCTAAAGGACGCAACCGAAGCATTGGTACAGGGGAGAAAAGTGACTGTGAAAACACAGGCGTAGGTATTAAGGCCGCTGCGTGAGGTGTGGCATAGGCTGTATTCCGAATACGCAATACAAGCGTGGAACCCTTTTTTGTGAAGGACAAGAATGTACTTGAGCGGAAGAAGGGAAAATTCAGTGGGTTTGTTGCACAGACCAACCGAAATGGCTGGGAGAAATCTGAGCTGCCGGCTCCTTGCTCACTAGAGCGGCGTGGAAAAGAAGCTGATCCTACGGGGGTGTTCCGCATGCTGAAAGGATGTTGTGACACTTTCGGAATGAAACTTTCGACACAGAACACGAGTATACGGATAAGAGGCCGTCACCTAGAGTCATCAAGAGCCCAAACCCAAGGCCCACTAGAGGAGAACCCCTTTCATTGACTGATCTAGCAGATTGATTTAACAGTGGATCATAACATTTCCAACAGCCTGTGGAGCGTAGGGGGTAATCTCGGCCGAGGAATCAACTGGCAAAGAAGGACAGGCGAATGACTGTGCCCACATTGAGACTAATGGGGCATCCAGACCTAAACCTATTTGTGCCAGACCTGGCTCAACTAAGGCAAGACATCGGCAGCCTACTAATCAAAGACACCCCGGTCTTTCAACTCTAAAGTATTCTCGTAGGAATCCACAAACTGACCACCGGTGAAGTATCCGTGATGATAAACTTTCCTCAAGTCACTACCCTTCGGGCAGCTGGAGGTTTCCTCCTTGGCATCATAAGAGAATGAACAAGCAAGGAAGCGCAAATTCATACCAGTCGAATAGGAAACTCATCTCTTATCAACCCCCAATCCCATAACTTTGCCTAATAATAACGATCTCTCACGTGACGCACCTTTTCACGTAAGGCTAAACCAGAGCCTCTCCGAAGTTGCTTACCCTACGCCCAACACCCTTTCCAATACGGATAGACCCCACACCTCCAATATTCATCTAAATGCAACCCGCGACCTCTTTGTTGACAAAGGGCATGCACGCATGACCAATTCACCTCAGCCTCACCCATTATTAGCGAGACATATACTTTCCAGGAACCCATTATTAACTCCGCCCCCCATAGATTCACTACATAACCACACCTTCCTGGCACTTTTCCAAAACATTCTGCCATAGACCAAAAAGCAGGTGACCCCCAGTCATTCTCTAATGAGCTCGCCATAAGGATATTAAACAAAGCGGTGTCTGCAGAGACTGTGCATCACAAAGACCCTTCTGTTTAAAATTTTGTTAAAGGTTTACAAATGCTGTCGAACAAGAAAAATACACCAGGTTTATTGCCTTCCAATGTATGTTTGCTAATTAATAAGGTGCATATCTTCAGATTCTTTATCTTCTTATATAATCCTTATATTATTCTAATCATTGGAACTTGGCGCACTCCTGATACTTCAGACACACAACTAAACGTTATAGGTTATCACATGTTCCGCAGAAATCGTGGTGTGGAACGAGGTGGTAGATGTTTCAGTTGCCTAATGGAGCAATAATCTCCAACCATACTCGATGAGCCATGTCTTGGTATGATGGACGAACCCTTGTGGCTGTTAGTGTCGACTGGATCCTGTGAATTACTCTTAGGATGTGTCTACGAGAGACCTCACATCACTCACGACGACATGAAGAACCTAATTAATGGATTGAACTATGTATCAACCTTCTAAAAAAGGAGATTAGACCCACACTCTCCTATAACGGGGAGATCATATCGACTGACAAGGGCATAGCGGACGCGTTTATGGCACAGTTTCAAGGCGTTTATCGCTCAGACAACGAGGCGCCGGAGCCTCGGCCTAATGCTGTAAGCGTGCTCATGGTGGATCAGGTCACTACGCCCCACAAAGTTGAGCAGGCGATACACAAGCTGAGCAGCCCAAAGTCCGCAGGACCTGACCACATCCATTCGGCAGTCCTAAAACCTCTTGCCAAATTGTTGGCGTTACCATCTACCCAACTGTTCAATCTCACATTAGAAAGAGGGATAGTGGTGAGAGACTGGAAATATTCCATTGTAATTCTCATCTTCAAAGGTGGTAACCGGTCAGAAGTTGGAACTTACCGACCAATAAGCCTGATTAGTATTGTCAGCAAAAGTTTCGAACAAATATCACGAGAGAGAGTCCGCAAGTTTCTCTCTGAACAGAAATTCTTCATAGCTCCTCAACATGGCTTCCCAAGAGGGCGATCTCGTCTTACCAATTTACTAACTATTCTAGACATTGTCACGGAGAAACTGGATAAGGGAGAAGTGGTCGAGGTGTGTTATCTAGACTTTCAGAGAGCCTTCTATTTTGTCAACCACAGGCTTCCATGCTGGAAACTCTGAGAAGCTGGAATCTCTGCTAGAATCTGCGGATAGATACGGGCGTTTCTAGTTGGAAGGTAGTGCAGAGTGGGAGTAGGAGGGGTACTGTCGGACACAGGCTCTCCGTTAAGTGGAGTTCCTCAGGGATTTATCCTCGGTCCTCTGCTTTTCCAGGTATACATAGACCACCTGACCAAAGACCAAGTCTGCCCATGTTATCTGTATGCGGACGATATAAAGCTGGTCGGGAGTTCGTCAGACTCGACCGCTCTCCAAGGGGACATTGTGAAAATTTGCGAATGGACAGCAAAGCGGGATCTACCGCTGAACGTTCTCAAAAGTCATATCCTCACCAAAGTTCTCCAGTCAACGTCCAGGTATTCAAGGGATGCATATGGACAGACAGTAGAACTAACATCTAAGCAGCAAACGAGAGACTTGGGAATCCAAGTCACTAGTGTGTTTACTCCATCTGCTCAGCGCACCGCATCCGCGACAAAAGCGCGGTGGGTGTTATATCGAACAGAATCACCGATTGCTAACCCTTGTCCGGCGGTGTTCATTCCACTGTATTCGGCTATGGTTCCCCTCCACTTGGAATATTGTGTCCAAGTTTGGGCAACATATATCAAAAAGGACATAGCAGCCCTCGAAAAAGTACAAAATCACGCCACACGTATGGTATGGGGTATGAAGGGTTCAAGCTACCAAGACCGGTTAACTTTGTTGAACTTATTTTCGCTCGAACGCAGGCGGGTAAGAGGAGACCTTATTAAAATGTACGAAATTACTCACCACACTGGAACAGTCCCCATGGCAGGTTTGTTCGAGCTGCGTCAGGACAGAGACTTATGGGGTCTCAAGTTCACAGTCAAGAAAACAAGAGCACGATTGCCTGTCTGATATAGCTTTTTCACCAACCGGGTAGTCAACTCGTGGAACAAGTTGTCGGCAATGATCGTTGAGACCGCGGGCGTAGATATATTCAGAAGAGAGAGCTAGACAAATGTTGGAACAACCTTCTTCCTACTTGGTATTAATCGAAATATGATTTGTTTCTGCTGTTTAGAGCAGCCAGGTTTTGATACTCCTTTCCTTCTATCCCTACCCTTAGACCACCACTGAACACATCAACAGAAAACGCAGTCCGGAGCACACCAGTCAAGCATGAGGACGTCAACAGGCGCGGGGCTTCATCAGGTCCTGGATTTGAAATCTGGAATTTGAAATTTGGTGCAAGTGCATAAAATGTTCAATGTTGTTGTATGTAGAACCAAAACGTTCCAAATAAGTTAAGAAAAACGGATAAGAACTTGCAGCTGATGCAGCTGATGAGACGCAGGAACCATGGGATACCCTACCCTGATAGTAACAACACTACAGGATAAAACTACCTTAGATGGTCCTGTCACAATCTGCGAGGTCACTAATACATATTTTGCTGCTTCCTTCAACACCGAGGACACACATTGCCTCCACCTCTTCCTGTAAGTACAAGTACGTTCCTAAGGCATATCGCTGTGGATGCATGGCTATTATCAAGCATCCTCATCTACCTGGTCCTGTTGGAATTCACCCCGTTGCTCTAAAACACGGAGAGGAAGACATTCCTCCACTTCTGGTTAATACTTATACACTTTCTCTAACGTCAGGTTTCTTCTCGCTTCAGCAGAAAAATTCTACGATTAAGACCCGTCATAGAAGTTGCTCACAGCACTACGTCAACGATTTTCGTCTCATTAACCAAAATTCAATTTGTTCCAAGGTGTTTAAAAACAACAAAATGCCACATGGTCGAATTCTTATTGCCATGAAACCTTATAAGTCACTCTCAGCATGGATTTCTCAGCAAAAGTTCTTGCATGACGTGCCAGCTAGAATCTCTCAACCGTGCGACAATATCTACTGACATCGGAGAAGCGATTAACATTATACTGTTGGACATGGAAAAGGCTTTCGATCATGTGTTTCATAAGCGTCTACCGACTAAAATAGCATCCTCTGGTATACGTGATCCATTGCGTAGCTGGCTTTCTTCATACCTCACAGGCATCTGTGAGAGACACGCTCAGAAGATCGTGATCAATGTGCACATCGTAAAGTTATATATGAAACTTCGCAACGCAATCGTTAGTTGTACAATGAGTAAACAAAGGAGACGTGAAAAAGGAAAAATTCTCGTTCAAGAAGAAACCTTTGAAGCACATGCTTCTGAGACGACAGTACTCAAAGCACCCTTAATTCGATAGAGCTGCCGAGCAATTACATCGGTTTGCACTTCAGAAGTTGATAACTGGCCTAATGGTTCATGTCATGTCAAAAAAGCTGTCGAAGAATCGTCTGGATGGGGATAGATAGAAAAAGCACACTTTTTTGCTAGACAGTGGGTGGGCTTCTCAACTGGACTTTGCTTTTAGCTCAAAATTGACGAAGTTTGATAGACCTCGCAAACTGTGCAGCCGCTACGGTACTTTGGGTGTCCGAAAGTGGTGAAACGTTTTCTCGCGTGGAATATATTTATAGAATCTAGAATAAAGAGCAAAATTTTCCGGTAAACGGGGAAAGGTGAAATGAGGAACTACGACGAAAAATGGAATACGCAATTGTCTGACAAACCTTTCTACGTGACATTAATGGATCTGTGTTAGTTAATGAAATACACAACACTTCCAATTAGTTGTTTTCATATGACGTGAAAAGAAATCAGTTATCGGTTTTTCCTATTGTGTGGTTACTGCCAAATTTAGATATTCATTTCCTCTATACGGTCGACATGTAGAATAGGAAGAATGTTCGACAGCACAGAAGTGTCACCAGGTGGTCTATTAGGGGGAGATGAAGTACGAATTGCAACGCAAAGTTTTCATGTAGTCACATGAGACAATCGGGGCAAGCAGTATCTCCAAACCGTCTTAGCGCGCTCAGCTTTTGCGGAGCGACCTACAACCACACCCACGGATTAGCACCAAGAACGTGTGTGTGTAGACACCTATACGTGTTGACTATACAGATATTTCTTGTTCACGGGAAAGCCCAAAGGCACAACTGTTTACAAGGTCTATCCTAAAATTGATAGCCTTGATAAGTTCCAGGAGCGCGTGACAGCACGGAAGATTCTCCTTGAATGTTACTGAGTTCATTTCCAAAGACACCGTTCCCAGACAGGTAGAGATCGAAATTGGACATGAGGTTCGTTATTGTTAGGAGTGTTTCTAAGCTCCGTTTGAATCGATGTACGTTCTTACTGGCTCCCATTGCATAGGGGAGTTTGTTCCAATTTATGAATATCTTACTAGAAAAAAATTGGACGCGATTATTTTAGAATTTAAAGCGGTGGATTCATCGTCATAAATCAGGTTATAAATAGGTGTGACGTCAAGCTCACTTCGCCGTAACCTAGGGGGATGGAGTGCAGGCGTCTGGAAACGTTCTCTGTGGCTCACAGAAAACCGATACCTTGATAATACACGTTGGAGGCTCTCCAGAGTTAGCCTATAAGACCTTCCCAGGTGGCTTCATATATACGTGCAATTCTCGACCTGACAAAATTTTTCATAACGTACGGCGCCAAGGATTAAGGAGAAGAAAGATGGGAGGCTGTGGAACACGGGGTTCTGGAAAAAGAAGTGGGCAAGTCGCCAAACGGCGATGAGTGTTGGCGAACGCGAGTAAGAGAAATACGGATGAAACATGTTCATCCTACCTAACTTACCAGTCACTTGGCCGAAGGTGTACTATTGCTGTGGGTCAACAGCGCGAATGAAGTTGGGATTACTCAATAGAAAAATCGATACGTGTTATGCGTTTCATGACGACAAAAAACACACCCATTCGCACATTACACTGGTCTCGGAACGTTGCGGCCACAACGGTTGCCATTACTCATTTCCTGCATATACCGAAAATCACGTCATGCCGCAATGCACTTCCATGTCCCGTTTTGTATTCTCCCTCCAGTTACTTTAGTGTTCAGCTAAAGTTCCAAGCCCCAACACCGAATAGCAGTAGTGTGATCAGAATAATGCGGTCGTTCGTCCTCACTGAAACACGGCACCTTCCAACACACCCGCGCTTGCACAAACACCACAACGCCACGTAGTCTTGACACCACGACCTCTGGCACCGATAGTTTCATTGCGTACAGTTCGTTTCCTTTTCCAGCTGCGCACTTGCCGCTCGTCATATCTCAGAAGATCGTCCGATTAGAAACTAAGTCCTTCCAGCATCTAAGAACGCCGTCACAAAGTAAAAGGTTTATCTGGACAACGACCTAGTGACTCGTCTGTCGACAACCAGGATTCCGCCTGTCTGCTTTCTTTTGCTCTCATAGCAGCTGGTTGTTGCTCATCCTACGGACCAACACGGCTCAAATCACTTGTGTCCGCTTGCTGGAATACCCAAGAACCGTGTAACTCAGAAGCATGTCACATCATCGAGCATAAGACATGCGTCTTAGACTCTGCAACTAAAAATGAGTCAGATAACGCGCTGTTCGTTTTTCCAGTGTCCAGTTCTCACTGCTGTACAGCAGTACAAGCAGCAGCATTGGCGATATATACACGCAACTTAGTGGTTATCTCCAGGCTGTAGTTCTTCCAGATACGTCTTGCAAGAAGTTGATAAGCAACGACGGCTCTCGCCACACGAAGTTATATCTCACAGTCCGCGTTCAACTCTGTCAGCCAGCTGTTACCCAAGTAGAAGTCCACACAGTTGTCGAAAATGTTTCTATCGAGGCGAATACTAGGCGCATGTGCAGAAACAGCACTTGTGCCCTGAGAAGGCTGAAGGAAAGAAAGTGCCTTATTGCTTTGATATCCAACCTAAATTTGGATGCCACAGTCGCAAAAGCAGTGTCCACTCGCTGCATTGCGTCATCAATTTGTATAAACAACGTACTGTCACCTGCAAACGGAAGCGTGTGCACGGCTTAGGTGTGTAGACGTTTAGGGGCACGGAAACGTCGAACATTCGATAGACGTCCATCCATGTAGTGGTACTAATGATGACACGCTTCCAACCACACCCTTGAGTGACACGCTCACGTTGGCGCGATCATTGCATGTACTGCACAAAATACAATTACTAATAGCGCAATACGACACTTATACATTCAAAGCAACAATGGAGGCATAATGAGACAGGAAGAAGTTCAGCTAAGAAATTATCTGAAACATGTTTCCAATTTTCGCCAGGAAAATCTAGTAGTTACATCCATTGACACTTTACAAAGCGACCTCTGACCTGATAACGGAAGCGATGCCAGAACGATGTGACCTGAATATGGCGGAAATGAAAAGTCGAAAGATTTCGCCATTTGTGACGTGGAAGGCGCCAGGAAAATGCGTGAAAAATTTTGTCGGGTTGAAGAGTGACAGGAGATTTTGGAATCTTGCGGAATTGTATACAGGCATCCGAAGGGGGACTTTGTTAACTGCTCCAAATTGGCGAATCTTCGCAAAACTTGCTAGAGGTATGACCAGCGCGGGATTTTAGGCACCCAGAAGTTGTGAAAGATTTCCCCGCGCCAGGTATACGTATGGAATCAATAGTGAAAGGCAAGGTTACGTCATAAATAGGAGGATGTAAAATGATCCTGTCTTCCATTAGTAAATAAAATACATGGCGTTAGCCAAGGGGCTTTGTTACACGCCGCAGAAAATGGATCAACAGCATTTTCTGGCAGGTGGTTACCAAATGTTTAGAACCACCTGTATTATACGGCCGAAGTATAGTTTGAAACGGGAGTTTTACAACACGGAAAGATTAATAGGAGCGTTTAGGGTAAGCGCAGAAGCCCAAGGGGTAGCTTGGGATCTTTACACAAATGTGAGACAAACATGTCTGGTGTGTTCTTTCCAAACATTTTCAACACACATCGGTTTTGCATGGAAGTCACTGACCACATATTGGTGGCTACGATTTAGTAGGACATAGGAGCGCACTAGTACTCTAGTTCAGCCTCGTCCTCCGAGTCCCAAAGAGCAAGTTTTATCATCGCAGTTAGATGTAAGCTAAACAAGGCGGTGGTTTAGGCACAACCGTGTTTCAAGCTAGAAACAACTTCAAACTCACCAGAGGCCAACCCACCTATTTCTACCTTCACTTTCATGCTCACATGCAACATTCTAGCTAGATCGTCAAAATCGCCTAGACATCCGAACCTACCAGTCACCGTCTGCAACGTTCTGTGGCCCACAGAACCAAGAGCCTTCTGGAAGTCCTCAAGGGGAGCACACTGCCCGGATGTTTACCCGGCACTTGCCTTGAATCTGTCAGGCAGCAAACACCAGGTCGGATGTGCTGCAATTAGTCCGGGGCCCATACTGTTCCTGATAAACACTGACCTTCAAAACGTCCGCATTCGACCAACTCGGAGGAATTCTTACAAGCAATCTGACTATGTATCTCACTAAGATGACGCTCTAAAAGCAGATGTTCCATTGCTTGCTGAAATTGCTGTCAAAATAAAACATGACGGGGACACCGTTGAAATCTGGCGGCAGCATCTCCGGAAGCCGTTTGGCTCCCGGCATAAAGTTTAATGGTTGAGCGAGTTGGAGACGGCCATTTCGGCGCAAAAAACTTCAAACTTTTCACGAAATGTTGAAGTGCCTACTCTAAGAGTAAGCTGTGGACCTTATTCGTTGATAAAACTGCCTTACAATGAGAAGAATCGGCAATAACCAAAAGTCACCTACATACACAATTGTGCTGAAAAAGTGCTCCGCTTTTTCTCGATGAAAACAACATACTGATATTCGTAATCGACTTTGCACAGCAAAAATGGTTTCATCATTATTTTCATGGTGGAATAAATATTTTTAGTTTGCAAAAGCGCATAATTTGGGGTGGGTTGAAGTATACATGTGGAATTGTAAGTTTTGACTACATCGCATCTGCGTTGTCTCACACCAAAGTGGTTTGCCAACAAACATGTACTACCCCGTTTATTGGTTTATCATCCATCTGACTGACGTGTTCAGCTTGCTTCTGTGTCAGTGGTTTGCGTGGATAACGTTCAACGAAATGCCACTCCTAAAGACGAGCGTATATGAAGGCATCAGACGGTTGTTTCCATCTATGACTTATGGGATACCACATAGAAATGGATATTATATAACATCTTGACAGCCTGCTCATCTAGTATAATGTTCATTGGCGTTGTACTGCAGATTTTTACTGCATCCTTCATAATTCCAAAAAGTTTGTCACTTGAGGGGTCGCTCCTCAACAAGGTATCATTGATTGTTGGTAATGCCGGTTATCTGCCTCGGTTTTGGAAGACCATCTCATCAAGATGACCTTCAACAGGGTTAAGCACAATAATCATAATGTACAATGAACTCTTCAAACACACGTATACAGTATGCTTCCCATCAGTGTTGTTCAAGAGTCAGGCTAACTTAACGGAGCAACCACTAGCGCACAAACATGCTGCATACATAGACACCGTTCACGGATCAAGTTAACCCGATGGGCTTAATCACATGGGTTTTACAGTCCCCTTCTCCGTTCGAATCCCAGGGGTTTAATTTTGTGGAAGGTTTGGAATCAAAAGTGTGCAGAGTGGTGAAGAGTTCATAATACCATATAGAACTCTTACTGAATCGTTCTCTAACGATTCAAGTTCACACCGCGTCGCGCGTAATCTGTTGGTCCGGTAAATGCTTCTCTCAATATTCAACGACAGAAATAATCTATCCTCAAAACAGTTAACGTGGAGGAGCCCGCAATAACCGGATTTAGTGCGGTACTAATTGTAACAATGTACAAAAATTTGGCTCTCTAACCTCAAATGTGAAAATCCCCATAAATCAAACAAAGAAGGTGCCCGCGCAACAGTTCGACATCCAGTCACCGGTCAACAATGGTGGGCGATGAAACGAGTTGAGCTCATTCAAGCAAATGGTCATTGATTGGGTCAGAGCGAAACGACTGTTGGTGCATCTAAAAACGAAGGGAGTCATAAGTTACTCAAGAAAAAATACGGGAGAGAAATGCACAATGTCAGTTTAGGAGTTTACAGGGCTCTGATTAAACAGAGGTGAGTGAAACGGTAAAAGTAGATGGTGTAAGAAGAAAAATGAATATTGTGGTTCATTTAGGGGACAGGGCAAAGCGTGGGACCACATCTCAACACTAATCAAGGCTCAGCAAACTCAAAATAACATCAGACCTCAGTAAAATCAACAACTCTTTCTTGCGGGTCGTTGAAGAGCAGTTTTAAAACCACCTTTTTCGAGTATCCTGCTTATTCGATGATCTTTTGGAGTTGTGACCGGAACTGACAGAAGTCTCGCGTGAAAAGGCCCGGAAGTGATTTTCTTCACTCGATCCCCTTCAAACACAACGACTCGAAATGAACACAGAACTCGTAAATCCTAAGTTACAGCCATAAATTTGCTGTGAACTTTGCGAGCCGTCTGCAACACAGGTCGAATAGCATCCTCAGAAACAAGGACTTCACTTTGCCAACTACTGAATCCGGGACAAAACTGCGTTAAAAACGTACCTCGCGAAATATTCTCACGTTTCTAACAAACCCCCATAGCAATGGGAGCCGGTAGGAATGTACACTACTTCAACTGAGGCATGGAAATTTCAATGATGATAACGAACGTCATGTCCGTTTTTAAACTTCGCCTGTCTGAGGACGATATCTTTGAAAATTGATCTATTGACACCTGAGAGGAACCCCCTTGTCGCGGGATGCTACGCCACGTACCCTTGGAATTCATTGAAACTATCAGTCCCACCATTATATCGGAGTGGATCTTGTACAAATTTATGTCTAAAACTTGCGCGTAAACAAAACATCTGTCTGGATTCAATGCACATGGATGTCAATATAACTACGGCCGTCTGTAATAGCCCGATAATCCTGGTATGTTCTTGTTTCATACTTGATGCTGACAAACTCTGTGTGGTTGCCGGTCACCATGCAGAAGCTACAAACACTAAAACTGTCTGGAAAAAAACGAAAAGGTAGTTGAACTGTTTGTCTCACATGGTTGAACAAACCTGTCGCGTTACCATTCGGGTACATTTCCTCCCTACTATACCATCTGGAAGCCCTTCTGTACTGTCAAACATCATTTTCCACACATATGTATCAGCCGTACAGAGCAGATCGACATCAAAGTCCTGCAGTAATCCTACACTAAAAAAGCTTTTAGTGGATTTGCCTTCTGCATTACGCGATAACAAGAGTTTGCCGACGCTTTGCATCTTAATAACTAACAGTTATTGATCGTACATGGGAGGTTTTGCCAGAAAATTACGTATCCCGTCATTCGTCATAACTCACGTGGTCATTTCACATTTTCCCACTGATCATGTAATTCTGCGTTTCATTTCTGGTTCCACAAATACAGTTAACGCGACAGAACGTGCCAGAGCATCCAGACAGTCTGGATAGTTCCCAGGTCTCACATAGTGTAATGGTAAGGTGAGTATGAGCTCAGACCTCCTCCATCAACAATTTTAAACGCCTTTCATGAAGAACGGTCGAAAAGTAATCCCCTCAGGCATCGAACTAAAATTAAGCATTAGGGTTTGGAAGAAAAATGTATATTTTAAGCAATGTTAGGAAATATGATAAGCAGCTGATTCTAGTCTAATTTAGGACCAGCAGCATCAACCAAGGGGTAAATGAAAGCATACACAAGCCAGGATCCAGCCTAGTCGGCGGCACTCAAGAGCGCGCCAGACGAGAAGTGCCCGGAGACTTCGCGTGCGTTGAACAACGCTCGAAAAGGTCCAGGTCAAACGACCTTAAAGAATGAAATAATGGATGAGTCGTTTGGAGGGGAACAAACAATCGCTGCTCCCGATCAGTTGCTTAGCTGAATAAGGTGGCACAGGGTTCATATCAGGCCTCCAACAGTAGGCAAACACAGAATCATGCGTACAGGACAAACAGACAGTCAAACACGGTTGCAACCAGAATCATTGAAGGCAGCACGCAATCGCTGGTCGCTACAGGAATTTCGTCAATCCTGAGCAATGAACGAAGCCCTGTCCCCATGCCCAGCCATCTTCCGTGAAATTCCATGCTTTTCTATCTCCGTCGCTCAAACAAAATTCTCTACGTGGCTTCCCGGGGCCGTCCACATCGAATATTAGAGAAATTCATTGACTGCCCATTTCCGCCATCTTCATGTCATTTCCTTCTCTCGTGACATTAACTATTAGGCCACGGGCCACATTGTAGGACGTAAACTGAGGCGGTTCTTGTGCTTTTCCACCAAATTTTGGAGAGCACCAGAACTGTCTTCTCATCGACATGTATCGAATGCTTTGCATTTGTTAGAATTTTTCATCTCTCGCCTAATTTTTTGCTTTATTCACATAACCGGCGTGTTATACTGTTAGTAATATCGCGCATGGTGTGAATTCATGTGTAACGCCTTGGAGTACGCGCACTGATCGAGCTGACCCAAACGCGTTTCTCACAGATGCGTTGAGAAATATTCACTTATTATTACCTCGCGATCTAGACCGCGTTCTATCCTGAAACAGAGCCGCTATCTTCCGGTTTAGACACTGAGTCCATTGAAATGAACATGAAGGTCCCATCGTAGCACATACTTTCAACACGTAGCTCAGATAGGACTAATAAAGCCACATTGCTGACCCGTGATCTGACGACATTGGAGCCTCTGGGATAACGCTCTGGAATCCTAAGGACAGAATGTACGCAGGCAAAATGTTGTAAAATACGCTACCACTATCAGTGAAGTCTTCAGCTGGATGAAAATGAAACAATTCTGATCAAAATCATTACTGTCTATGGCACGAAGATTAAACCGGTGTAGCTAAGATGGTACCAGTGAAAAGCACTAATATCGTCGAGAAAGTAACAAACCTGGGACGGGCCATTTGGTGTCCGACAAATAATAAATGATGGTAGATGTCCGATAAATTGTGTCGAGGACCCTCAGTGAAAATATGGACTAGCGGATAATGTATTCGCCCTCGGGCGTGTTGCTCATGAGACGTACGAAAATCCCGTCTCCGTCAACCATGGGTCAATTCCACGGAAGACGCACGATTCACCTTTGCGATCACCAGTTCAAACAGGTACCTGAGGCGTGCCGGATACCTCGCTTGATACATCTTCGGATAGGAGAAGAAACCACTTTGACCAATTGCTCCGGACAACGGCAGGTAGATGTCTCTACAACACTGTCGGTCTGGAACTTTCTGAATGGACAGGTCTACTACATCGGATTCGTGTTATTTGGTTAGCCTTCGTGCTGTTGTAACACATCTGTTGCAACCGCAGACATTAAACGTTGGACCTCCTGGACGGATGAACTTCAACCGGGACTGCATGAGCAGAGCTATTACTAACCATCGGTCCCCACTGGACCGCGAACCCTTCGTTTCGCCTAAATGCCTTTCGGGTTAGATTACTTCTGAACCGAATGGTCTGGATATGACCGTTGGAGCCCAAACCCTTCTTCTTTCGGCGCAACCGAGGAGTATTTTACTCCTAAAGCTATGGGCGTGTTACCAACAGTGAATGTTGTCTTGTGTTACCACCCTCACTCTGTGGCCGTGATGTCAGCGCCCGGTTTGGCTCCCATGTCATGTTCCACTGCACCGCCTCAATTTTTCTTGCTTTCCCATCTTTCCTGAGATGCCCGCGTCGCGGAAACAAAGGCCTACCTGATAAAGATTAGTTTTTCGAGGTCTATGAAAACACTATCTAAGTAGTTTGAAAACCATCATTCAGCGCCATAGCGCGTTGGCAATCAAACAGATCTGAGAACAGTTGAATTCTGCGGAATCAAATTTTCGCCTCTAGCATTGGATAAACCTGAGTTGTTCCGTCACTGTAAGCTTTGAAATATATTGTTTCTAAATAATGAGCTCTATCTGTCCACTTGACTATTCCATACAGTCATGACGAAGTGGTTGAACTGCATGTTGTGCTAGAAGATTGTCATTGCTAAAGACTATACTACGCAGTGATTCCGCTATGATATCTGAGCTCATAGAATGCGTCTACTTATGCCTGGCGCCCTGAATTGCGTTCAGTTAGCTTGTGATCATTACACGTCCGTTTGACCCATTAATACCATGGTGGTTGCCACGTTGCCACGTCACTGAGTCGGCTACGTTAACTGAAGTAGCTTCTGTTAGTGCGCTGGAGTGCGTAAGTGCAAAACACCTGGTCCACAGGGCTAATGGTGGTCTTTCGGTTTACAAACTAGCCAACGATATCGGCGGTGAAAGCGAAGCCCATAGTAGTCGTGTGCAGCCGCTATAGCTTCCGTCAAGCCGTTTGACAACCTCAGGGGTGTTTGTGCCGCTGAGGCGAGAAAACTTAACTTGGTTGCTCGAAAGGAGCCAAAATTATTCAGGAACTTTCAAAGTGAACTGGTAGCTGTCTGATGCATCGCGATGAGCACGGCCGCCAGCCCTGGCTGAGGTTGTGCATCACGGCGGGTCTCAGGCTATTTTGTTGATCTTTTATTACGCGATCAGAGAGAACCTTTGATTCTTTATAGTTTGAAAAGTCATGACCAGCACAGATTGCGCTGGCGTATGTTACCAACATTTTGGAAGTGCTTCTGGTTCCCCGCAAATATAACGGTGCTCTCGGGGCTCATGTTTTTCCAGAACCAGCCTGGGCTGAACATCAGACTCATAGGACGCCGAGAAATTAACCCTTAGGTAACAATGTATTCCCAACCTATATCATCCGGGAGTGTTCAGGATTCCAGTATCGTCAAACCTGGGCATGATGGAAACAAGTGGATCTTCCTCGGGTCGACTTTTGAACTGGTGAACTTGCAGGTTCAGCTCATTCAGTGCAGTTCTCATCCAAACCATTCACCCAAGAAGTACCGTCCGTGACGCCGTAGTAACATCATTACCACCCAAGGCATGGTCAAACAAAACGGGGAACGTGATGGCTAAATATATCATTCAGCCCTCGACCGAGGGCCATTCCATCCAGACCTTTCCGAGGCAGAACCGCGAGGGACTAAAACTGGACAATCCTGTTGGCTCAGTTTGATCCGTAGTATCACAACACAACAAAGCGCCCAGCCGCCGACTGCAGTGGGGTGGACAATGGTTCCACCGGGCTTCCTTCAAAAGCTTGACGTAATTCACAACGCCAGCTCGGTACGCATATCTTCATCGCCATCTCCGTCAAATGTATGTAAACCAATTCAATTGGCCTGTCAAAAATAAGCTCGGGGAACTTCGCGATCTCTGCTTCACTCCAAAGCCACGAATGGTTGCAGAACCGAGCCTTGAATGAAGATTTAATGGTTAATATTCTTCTAACCCTAGCGCCTCTTTGCCTTATGGATCACACTGTGATTTCTTCTGGTTCCACAAGTTTTGTTGTTCTATTCGTTTCTGCCACGAGTAATCGCAAATCTACCGCAAACTGACTGTAGGTAGATCGGAGCTCCTACACGATTACTCATGCCTGGGACGAATGTAAACTCTCGTATTAGATTGATGGATTGTGCACCAAGTCGGTGCACGTTCTCGCCACGCCTGTTGAAGGATATACACAGTTGGCTTCTCGGAAGCGGAGTTATTCACCTTGTCACCTTCATAATCAAGCACTAAAGCTTATTCCTAAAAGTTTGATTAGGCTAATGACCGGATCTCTCAGCTCTAAGGTGATCGTCTCACTTAGGCGGACATTGTAAGGGGATACGCCAAGCTCATCCCGGGGGATTGCTTGCGCCATGAGTAAAAACTAACCGCACTTCTCGCCAATGACCCGAAAGCTTACTCCAGTATCCATCTTCAACTCTGGAAAAAAGCCTGCAGTAAAAGCACTCCACTCGTACACAACTTAACAGCCTTGATGCATGAGCCACGAAGGTTTCGGCGGACTCTTACGGTGGCGTTCTGGCTAAAACGTTTTCAGCTCCAAAGATTCTAACTTGTGGCCTGACGGACAGATTCGGCACCGTGGATATTTGGTTTTCAGCTATTGTTGGAAAACTTCCGCGGTCTTCGCTGGGATTGTACTTCAAACGAAGTACTGCGCAAAGCTCCTGGTTGGTTTGCCAACCAGATTGTTCTGTTATTCCAGCAGCCTATATCAGGTGGCTTGATAACTGAGAGTCGGAAGTTGGCTGATATTACTCATCTATTCATCGCTAGCGAACAAACTCATCTTGACCATTACTGTCTAGTCGGTGTGCTATTTGTCCGTAAGATTTTATCAAGAGGGCTCGCCCATAACTCATCTTATGAATACTTACCTTCTTGCATCCTCTCACTAGTGTACAGCATCGTTTTGGGAAAGGTCGCTCTTGCACGCTGAACCTGTTGGTTGCCATTGACCAGTGAACAAACTCACCCAACTAAAACGTTCATGCCACTTTTGTTCGTACCCGTTAAAGCGTTTGACCAGATGGATCTTCCGGGTTTTGGCTGGCGAGCCTCTCCGATATGGAGAGGAAGTCAACCTGCTTAAGTCGTTGGGAGGCATCTTTGTACCTGACGGTCACCCCGAAGGGAAAACGGTCATTTTTGCCGCGAATCTCCGTTTTTTATTTTTTTTCAAAAATAATGAAACCAAAAGTTCAGGCAAAGAACGCACGTTTCCTCGATTGCTAGCGAACGGTGTTGATGGGAAAATTGGAATTTAGCAGAAACTGCCGAAACTAGTAGTTTGGTTATGAAAACATTTCCCACTTTTTTTGTAAAGACGATACATTATGGGCGTCAGCAATCTTTCGGGTCTAATAATTGCGTTCATTACCATTTTCCAGGTAAAACACATGATCTTCTAACCCGATATTGGTGAATTTTGCGACGTTTTGAAGGTATCGACGGAATGAAGATTTACTGATACATGACGTTTGCATGGTAATTCAACAAGAATACTGAAATCCTTGACAAACAAGCACGTATGTAAACGTACCCAGCTTCCTTATACATACGAAATTTATACTCTTCCTCTCTTTTTGCAGAAGTTCAGGTGGTTACCGGACGATTAAATCTCGTTTCCAGAATTCGTTATGAAGGACGTTATCGCAAGACTCTCCCTATCCTTTGTGAAATGGGGGGCGGTATAAAAAATGGGTATTATGTCCCACCCCATTGAATTAAGCCTACAGAAGTTAATTCTGTTCAACCTACTGCATTACTTCCCGCTCGATCGATATCAGATAGCGTTCGTAAAAATACTAAAAGAAAACATGTTGATCAAAGTTGTATGTCGAGGGCTGAGAGGTATATTTTTTGCCTAGTCACCACTCAACATTTAGAAAGCCAATTATCCATCGCGGTGCTAAAGTGTATTCTCAGTGAAGTCTTGCTCAACAGAACTGAAGATAACAAGTAAAATAAAACCCAAACGATTCAAATAAAAAATTTCTTGTCATTCCCAACACATGTTTGCTCTCGATTTTGTTAAACATAAAGTCCGGAGGGGTGGGCAGCCTTTAGTGTGAACGCGTGGTGCATACTCAGACGTTGTCAATGGCTTCAGTCATCTGGAGGAAAAAGCTAATAGCGTGAGCACATACTGTTTTCTGTTTCTCATAATCAACTAAGAACACAGCGGCTAAGGTGAATTGAAGAACCGGCCACTATGCGACGCATGCGACGGTAAAAGTCAGCAGATATCTAGAAACTTATTTCCGGGGTTGTCGCAGTGAAGGTTATGCTGTTATCAACCATTTCGTTCCATGGTTGGTTCCCAAGTCTCTAAATGCGTGGATTGAAATGTAAAACATTTGCGCACACTCTCTTCGAGTTGTGACATGATAACAAGCGTTAAACGGTTTGCCACCGAGGCGTCCGTGGTTGAAAAGACTGGTCATAAAACGCACGTCATACGGAAATTAATATTCGCCCACTAAGCCTTTAGTATTGTTTACCGACTTGCCCGTGAGCAAGAAAATATGTCTATAGCCAGCAAGTATAGGTGTCAACATACACATGCCTGTTAGTACTATTCCAACTACCCTGGTACGCTCTTACTCCATGCTTATTGACAGTACGTGTCTGTATGTGTTGTAAATCACTCAAGGGTGTGCATGCTTTCGTTCGCAGATGACAGCGCATTGCTAGCACACAGTGAAGAAGAACTGCAACGTCTGGCTACAACCTCCGCTTCGGCAGCATCAAAGTTTGGATTAGACATTTTTGTTCTTTAAGCCTTATCCTGATGGAGATGCTGCTTGTGTACCTCCACCCAAAATTCGCATCGCTGGAGACACTGTGAATGGCCGTGTTGATTTTTGCTACTCGACTAGCAACATGTCGACAGATCTGTCCGTGGACCGCGAGTTGAGAGCGCGTGTGGCAAAGGCTAGCGCTGCTTTCGGACGTCTTGAAAGGCGTGTCTGGAAGAATCACAGCCTGAAGATGGCCACGAAGTTGTGTGTCTACCGCTCAATGGTGCTGTCTATCCTGCTGTACGGCAGTGAGACGTGGACACTGTATCAGCGGAACGTGAGCTATTTGAGCCGTTTCCATGTTCAGTGTCTGAGGCGCATCTTGGGTATTCGGTGGTCGGACATGATTCCGAACACTGAGGTAATGCGGCGAGCGGACATGGACGGGATGGAAGCCATGTTGATGCTGAACCAGCTCCGTTGGCTCGGTCACGTCCGTCGGATGCGCGATGACCGTATCCCGAAGCAGTTACTGTACGGACAAGTGAAGTCAGGTAAGCGAAATCCCGGCGGCCAGAAGTGGAGGTACCAGGATGTTGTGCAGGTAAGTGTTTCACGTTGTAACATAGATTTTAGATGTTGGGAAGATTTGGCGTTGGACCGGACGGCCTGGAGGAATACAGTTCGGGCGGGCGTCCGAGCGTTCAACGAGCAACTATTGCGTGGTCGCGAGCGGAAGCGTGCGGTACGCAAAGGAACCATCGGTAACATATGTCGCGTCGACGTGACTTTATGGCGTTGCGAGGTGTGCGGCCGCAAATGCGCTGGCCGTTTGAGGTTAGTAGGTCACCAACATACTCATAGTATGCCGTCGGAAAAAATACGACGAGTACGTTATGTTCAGATAGGTCATATCAGTATATCCCCTTTCACTTCTTTTATTCACTTCTCCGACCAACAGCCTAGATGTTTGACGATTAATCCTCTCTCGTTTTCAGAAACTTGGGCGTCTGCAATTCCCTGCCTATTCAGCCCTTTAGCTTTGCTAGTGTGCCGTATGGTGAATGCTCTGTCTGGTTCGTCGTGGTTCAATTAGTTTTATTTTTCATCTTCATCTTCTCTGTGATGGGCTAACTTGCACTCCTATACTGCAGTGCTTCTTGTATCACACTTCACACATCTTTCTTCTTAGTTTAGATCTCATCATTGCAGCCGCTGTCTGTTTAGTTTCCGAAAGATGAGAGTTCCCTTTCCCCACTGGCAAATCAACTGGTTAACCAGCACTGGCCGTGTGGACACAAAGGCCCCACTGACACACCTTTCGGTCTCATTTCTTCGGGTTTACACTGTGTATGTGGGGTGGGAAGTGAAACTGCAAGTGGTGCAGCGCGAGCCAATTATAGTGATGGATAAAAGCAGGCGTCCTTTGGCCTTGGTCATTGTGGCAGGTTAATCCGAATCGGATGCCGCCAACCGTATGTACATATATATTTATATAATGTTAATGGTATATTTCTCGACGCATTTGTGACAAGCACGCTCAGAAGAGCGTGCTCAACGTACAGCTTTTTAGGCATATACACAGTTGAACACCAAATTTAACAATTGTACAACGAATCATCTATGTGTATAGGGCAACAAAACAGACGAAAACTGACATCATATGAAGGGATAATTCAATTTTAGGCAGAAAACTTCGAGCTGCATAGTCCTGAGACGGCAGCACATGGGATATATAAAATTGGGTAAAATAGTTGAGTTGTTACATCAATTGGGACTCCACAAGGTGATCACTGGCCTAATGCTCAATGTCGTGCCGAAAAAGGGTGGTTGGAGAGGGTGCATTCGCGGAGAATTTGATCAATATTCCATGCAGATAGTCCCGAAAAAATATGCAGAAAAAGTTTTCACGATGTGGGCGAGGTGGGGACGCAGGGACCTTTCGACCGGACGTCAGTGTTCGCTCAAATTCCCAAGAATTTCGAGAAGCACGCGATATGCCCAACCATTGCGGAATTTTGACTGTCCGAACGGGGTGGGATGTTTTCTCGAGCAAGATATATCAGGGAAACCAAGAATGGAGAGCGGGATCATGTGAGTGACGAGAGAACGTAAAAATGAATATGTGAGCGATGACGAACAATGGGACATAAGATATTCTGGCCTAACCTTTTATGTGACGTTGATAGCATTGCGCTAATTGGTGAAATATATACCACATGCGAACAAATGTCATTGAATAACGCGAAAGGAGATCGATTTTCAGCTGTTCCTGGTACAGGATTATTGTCGAATTTCGGTGTCAGTTATCTTTGTACAGACAGTATATAGAATGAGAAGAATGTTCGACAATACCGAAAGGTTGCCAAGTGGTCTATCAAAGAAAGAAAATGGAAGGGTTGTGGCTGAAGGTTATAATAATAATAATAATAATAATGGTATAATTCTCGACGCATTTGTGAGAAACACACCCAGGATAGCGTGATCAATGCAGTGATTTTTAGGATATACATAATTGAACACAAAATTTGATAATTGCGCGAGTCAGCTATGTGAGTAGAGCGGCAAAACAGACAAAACTAGACATTATATGAAGGGAAAATTCAAGTCCAGGCAGGAAACTTGGAGCTTCATGGTTCTGGGAATATANATAATAATAATAATAATAATAATGGTATATTTCTCGACGCATCTGTGAGAAACACACCCAGGATAGCGTGATCAATGCAGTGATTTTTAGGATATACATAATTGAACACCAAATTTGATAATTGCACGAGTCAGCTATGTGAGTAGAGCGGCAAAACAGACAAAACTAGACGTTATATGAAGGGAAAATTCAAGTCCAGGCAGGAAACTTGGAGCTTCATGGTTCTGGGAATATAGTGCTTGGTGTCTGCACGATTCGATAAAACAATTAATTTGTTACGTCAATTTGGACTCTACGAGGTGATTGCTGGCCTGATGCTCAAGTTCGTGTCAAAAAAACGGTGGTCGGAGGATGAAGAGGGTGTATTGGCGAAGAATTTTCTCATTATTCCATGTAGATAGTCCCGAGAAAAAGTGCAGAAATGTTTTCATGATTCGGCGAGGTGGGAATGCATATACTTTCGCGAGGAATGCATAGACCTCTCGACCGGACGTCAATCATCGCTCAAATTTCCAAGAATTTCGAGGAGCTCGCGATATGCACAACCACTGCGAAATTTTAAGAGTCCGGGCGGGGTGGGATGTTTTCTCGCACGGGATGTATCAGTGGAACCAAGAATGGAGGGAGGAATTATGCGATAAATGGGATGACGTGAAACTAACTATGTGAGCTATGACGAACTATGCAGCCGTAAGACAAACAAGTTGAGATTTTTCTGTTCCGTTTTCAAACAATTTGAGCATGGTGGTTGACAACACAGGCACATAGGCTATCAATAAATACGGGGTAGGGGCGTGCCAGGATGATTGGGTTATCGCTAACGGGCATGTAAATATTGACTGTAGACATGTTTTCTTGTTCGCTGACAAGTCCAAAAGTACAAGATCTTTCCTGGAATCGGTAGTTTCGATCGGTGCGAGGGATGCGTGGCGTAACGTCACGCAACACAGAGGGTTTCCCGTCAGGTGTTATTGGGCCCGTTTTCAAAGGCAAAATCCTCAGAGAGGTAGAGCTTAAAAATTGACACAATTTTCGTTATTGTTAGGAAAGTTTCTAAGCTTCGTCCGAATCGATGTATATTCTCACTGGATCTAATTGCATACGCGAGTTTGTTCTAAATGTAGGAGTATCTTACTAGGAAAAAAATTGAACGCAGTTCTCTCCGGGACTTGAGAGCTGCCAAAGGTTATACTCCGACCTGTGTTGTAAGCTAGTCGAGAAACTGACGGTGAATTTACTACCGTAGACCAGATTATACATGAGTGAAAGGTTAAGCTTGAGTCGCCGTAACCAGAGAGGATCGAGTGCGAGCGTCCGGCAGCGTTGTGTGTAGCTCAGAGGAGATTGATAACCCAATAAGCTTTTCGTGAATGTACGTTGGAGGCTTTCCAGAGTTAGCCTATCAGACTTCCGCAGGTGGCCATATATGAGCGTGCAGTACTCAAGATGGGGCCGTACACATAGTTCATGAAGTTGTAATCGTGCATCAGTTAAGAAGAATGAGTGTTTAATGTAACCTACCGTCCTTCTGGTTTTAGCGACTGGGAATGGTATGTATTCTGCGGAGTTAAATGAATTTGAGTAGCGTAAATCTAGTTCATGTACTGAGTTGACGGTTGATATCCTGTGATCGTCCAGCTCTATACAGCCATTTGGTACGTAACAACCATGCACAACAATAGTGGATTAAATGGCTGAAAATTTCATCAGCCAAGTTTGACACAAAATCTCAAATCACATGAAGTCCTTCCGTATATTTTCTAGACATGAATTTAGATTGCCATGAGTAGAACTGTAACCAAGTTTGATATAATCAGTCAATAGGAATAACTTGCCATTTTTGGTCACCTGACATAACAGTTATATATATGAGAAAGTGTATCGGCCCCATAACTCTTCCTTGTATCATCCCTCTTGTGACAGGTCTGGGCGTTGATCTATTATCTTCTATTTTACCTGTTTGTGTGCGGCCTGTAAGGTATGAAAAAACCAGCTAAGCAATTGGTAACGTATACCAAAGGATGCAATTTTGAGAAGAAGACGCTTGTGAGGCACACGATCAAAGGCCTTCGCCATGTCCAACGTTAAGATGATAATCGCCTCGCTGGCGTCAGTAGATTCTGTCACATGGTGAAGAAATTCTAGCTGGCATATCATGCACGAAGTGGCTTATAAGGTTTTGTGATGACAAGAGTTCGACCGTGCGGCGTTTTACTACCCTTTCTAAAACCTTGGAACAAATTGAAGTATGGTAATTGAGGCGATAACTGCTGACGTCATGTTGCGAGCCACTTTCATAGCGGGGCTCAATTGTAGAGTTTTCCACTGAAAAGGAAGGAACCCGATGTTACAGAAAGTGTATAAGCATTAAGCGGAAGTAGACGGCTCTTTTTTCCTCCGTATTTTAGAGCAACGAGGTGAATGCCATCATGACCAGGTAGGTGAAAAGGTTTGATAACTGCCAACTGTGAGCGAATAAGTCCTGCATCAAAAAGGATATGTCTTAGGAAGGTATTTGAACTTACAGGGAGAGGTGAGGGCAACATGTGTCATTCAATGTTGAAGGAAGCAGCAAAATATGAATTAAAAGCCTCACAAATTGTTACAGAATCATCTATAGTGATTTTGTCCTGTAGTGTCACTACAAGTTGCGCGTGGTTCCAAAAAGGCCAGCTATTATTGCGTGATAGTGGATATCCCGTTTTCACCATTCGATCACTCAAATTTACGTACTATTTGTTGTATTTTGTCATATTTACTTGCTTTGAGACCTTTTGGACATAACCCACTGACAAAAGTTTTATATCTTACAGTAATGTCCGCTGATTCAGCCAATTTTCAGAGATTGTCAGTCGTCAAGCGATCATTCCTGCGCAATAAATGCATGTTCACGGCGAAAAATAGTGTAAAATCGTCAGATTGTTCAGTCATCACCTTCCCCACTCCTGCTATCGCAGAGGAGATCGAGGCCGCTGCTGAAACGGCAGTCTCAACAGCAAATGTTAGCACACTGCACGAAAGGAGCAGCACTAAACCATATTCAGTTTCCAGTACCAATGTATTCATAAATCAAGCTGAAAAATTAGGGACTTAGAGGCTAGAATAGCTAACCTACACAGTAGAAACGAGGAATTTGTCGAAATTTTGCACAAATCAGATCCGCTACTGTGCATTGTAAATGCCTCAAGTAACATTCGTCATCAGACTACCCCTAGTCACAAGGATTTCGTAGACGCCGAAACGCTTATTGATAGTGTAGCTACGGGATTTTTTAAGCGGTTACGCTGTACAAGCAAAGTGGTGCTGTTTGACGTATCTGAAAGAATGCCTCTTTTGCCGGTTAAAAGGATCTTAGTCAAAGCCAGTAAAATGGAATAACGAGAGTGCCACTGTTTGACTTCGCAAGAAAGTACAGCAGAAGCACTGTCCATTGTTACTACAGTCCACAAGTGAACTTGTAACGAAGAAATTTGTCAGAAGACATGAGGAAACCAGACGTGGCACAAATCCCATGTCTATGAAAGTGTTTGGTGACAAGAGGCCACTTCAATGGGAAATACTGCGAGCCAGTATTTCCCGAGAAAAAAAGTCAACAATCTCATCGATCTGACTGTAGATCTCGACTGCTCTACGAGTTCTCTGAACTCGCAAGTCACAGCTGTAAACGCCGTTGCGTCGCCGGTCCAGGCGAACACTGGAAAAACAAACCACGTTTAGCTCTGATAACGCCAGGCGTGTTCAAGGTTCCGCAACAAAACTCACGGCTATTGTTGAAAGCATATCCCTTAATGCTCAACGTCTCCCCCTGTCAACCAACGCCTTGGCTAGGAAAAGCCCTAGACCTAAGGCATCCATAATTACTCAGGACACTGAAAGAAGCAGCTTAAATGCCCCTGACAAGGACATTCTTCTTCGCACACTTACAGACAGCGCTGTGGAAAACTCGCCACTGATCCACTTTGGTTGCGTAGACTAAGGTCGGACCTGACGCTGCTGCATAAACTCATATTCGAATGCGGTTACCATAGCGTTTATCGTCCATTTAAAATACAGCCTTCCATGTAGTCTGAGAAATAAGGATCCCACCTTGCCAACCCTGATATCCCGGAAAAATATACGTGTAAACTTCTTCCTTGTAACGTATTCCTGCATTTGGAATATACTTCTGAACGAAGGCCAAACCGGTAACAATATTCAGCGTTTTAAAAAAGATTTGGATTGCTATCTTACGTTAACAAACACAATGTCTATCTTCAAACTCTGTATCACCTGATGACCTTTTGAGCGTGGTCCGGAGAACATTTAGCTGTCAGATGCGTATTACTTATTACGCCGCTATCTAACAATCTTCGGAAACAGCCTGCTTGAAATGGTTTGTCATATGGTTTACTCGCGAAATCGCTTAACACTGGGCCTCCTGCGCGCTCACCAAACCGTTTGAAACCCAACATTATTTTAATGACATGCGTTCATTCATGTATATGGAATGCCCAAACTGCCAGGAAATGTGATCGCGGCGCTTAATAATACGTCCAGCAGAACAACGTCATGTGAGCTTTGGCTATCCCACGCACATTCCATGCGGCTCTTCAAACCGTCGGCTTAATTCCCCGCAACAATCAGTAGACAGGGTTGTATACTCCAATAATCATAGCAAAAATAATAATATCGTACGAGTTATTTGTCAAAAAATTCCGAATACACATTGTCTGTCATAGTAAATGTTATAACCCCAGACTTTCTCCTCTTACGTGTGGAATTACATTCGCCTTTCCCATCGCCATATTATACACTGAGCGAGGATGTTTTTCTACGACGGACGGACGCACGGAACTTTGTCTCGGCTGAACCGCTGGGGATGTTCAACGTTCCGACGTTTTCCAGCAATCCACAAAATCCTGCGTTGTTATATACCCAATCGTTTGCTGGTTTTGGGATTTTCCACCCAGCCTCACCAAAGCCGATCTACCTTGACATTTTCCAGACGCCAATTTTATTCCCTTATGGCGAACCACTCCAAAGATGTGTTCGGGCATTCTTGAAAGTGCGTTGGCGGCTGTAGTGTGTTTATAGGCAGATTTGGATACGGTGATTGTTAATTGGCTGGTTCGTGATATACATTCGGGCGTTGGTACGTAGATCGGCGGATAACCTTTTTCGCGCAAGATGTCGGAACTGGTGGACCTCAGTGAAGTGTTTCGAGTATACTTCCCGGAAGGTTTCCGTTGTGACACGTTCGTGAAATTTCGTGGAAGTTGCGAAAGTTTCACTTGGAGACGGGAACGATTTACGTTCTGTGTGCACAGTACTACCGGAATTCAGGGAAGAAAATTCCGGAATGTGCAGTGTACAAGCAGTGCTACCTTTGTTGTGTGCAATGCACTAGGAAGAGCAAGCAAACGGGAGACGTGAATCGCAAGTGAGTATTTTGTTTAATGCATGGTGATATGGTGTTACAGGTTTCAGGATTTGCAATGTCCGTCGGCTAATCATATCTTGTACAAGGAAGGGGGTTTACGTATATCGCACAGCTACTTGAGTTACAATCACCGCACAATGTCAGTCGACCCGGGATTGTATCCCGTTAACCGTAGGCTGGAAAGTACGTCGGAGGATGCTGTATGTGGGTTGTTTGATAGTTTTCATAAGACCCAAGAAGTCATCGATTTCGTTAGGCGCGAGTATGATATAGTGATGAGTCCTAGTGACGTAAGGTCGTTAGGACGGAGAAACCGATTACGGGAACATCCGGATTGCGGTTTAGAGAGCAAACGTAAAATGTTAGAACATGTAAGACCTATGTATTTGAAAACGGACGATGAGGACGACCTGTTGGTTTTGTCGTTCACGATTGAAAGGCTTCAAGAACTATACGTAATTTATGGGAGTGTTATCATGGCAGATTTCACAGCTGAGTACTACAACGGAGCTTAATGTTTATGGCACGTTGTTGTTGAGGTTTGTAATGGTGAAAGTAAGAGCGTTTTTTATAGTTTTTCCGCAATGAAAGTTTGCTATGTTACAAGGTCGTGTTGGACAGATCTAAGCAGCGGATGCCAACAAGGGATGGGGAGACGATCGTGGCAGATAGGCACCCGGTACAACTGGAATGTTTATAATACTATTTTTCTAACGCTAATATTCTGTTCTGTTCATTTCATATGAAACAGAATATGCATGACAGATGTAGGCAATTGAAAGGGATATCTTCAGATGAGATAAACTTTCTTGCTGATGAAATGAGTGATTTGTTGCATTGCAAATCCGAGGAGGAGTTCAGCGGGTTAGTTAGCAGCATTTGCAGTTGCAAAAGGAAGCTTGGTGAGTATTTGCAAAGTCGCCTGCTTCTTGTGAAAGAGCATTGGGCCACGTATGCACGACGTGGCATTGTGCATCATGAGAATGGGACTAGTAACAGGGTGGAGGTGGCTAATAGGTATATCAAGGGTAATCTATCACCTCGGTCCACATTATACGACTGCGTAAGGGAGGTACTGAATCGAAACGGGTACTTGGAAATGAAATTCCGACGGATTGTTACGATGCCGCTAGTGAAGGGTGGACGTTCTGCATGTGAAACGGGCGGCGTAAGTGCATTGGAACAACTTTCTCCGTATGCACTAAGGGTAGCTGGGGATAATTGGAAGAAGACTGTTTGAGTGCGGGACATGCAACCGGGCAAAGTAATGTTTGCTGATAAACACGTCGTCAGCGTAGACGGTCATGGGTCCTGTACGTGATCGTTCCTCATTTATTGGAAACTGCCATGCAGACACCTTATCTGGTGTTGTAATAATGGCCTTATCGATGCGAGCAATATGTAGTAGGTGGTCATTACCGGAATATTCTCGAAGCCGCGAGTGTGAGGTAGTCAGCAGCATGTCAAGTGAGAGTTATGAGTGGACTGTGAGAGCGTTGAAACAGTTTTTAAATGTAGCTTTATCAGACGAAAAAGTGTTTGTTAGGTCGTGTGCAAGCTTTGACCCCGAGGTTGAAAGGCAAAGATCCTCTCGGACGGAGCTGTTCCAGCCACCAACATCCAGTTCTCAATTGAGACAACGGAAGCAATCCATGCAGAGAACTCCCCAACAATAGGCTTCGAAAACCAACCTGCAAAGATGGACGACACGGAGTTTGCTAAGAGTGTCCGGTTACATCACATCAGCAGCAACTCCTCGTACAAGTATGTCACAAAGAAGGGTAAGGGCGGCGTTCGTAGGATTCACTTTCCTCCCGTGGACGACCAACATTGTTAGGGACGTGGCCGAGAGGATTTGGCGGATGAGGATTTAACCGACTGGATCCAGTGTGACAGCTGTTACCGTTGGTGACATCAGCGTTGTGCCGGACACCAAAATGTCGCCAACGCTCTCAACTGTTGCTTCTGTTAATAATTTGCACGCTTCCAGTTTCACCACTTGCTTTCGTTTTAACACTAACACGTCATCCGTGTTCTCACTGCTTGCTTGCATTAGCCCTTTCATGCCATGCATTTGAACCTAGCTCATTTGTTTATTCCGTTTCCCTCTATCCTGTTTTGCCGCACTCATCATTTCCGTTACGTTGCAGGGTGGGCGGGGCTGCCGCAAAATCCAACCACTCCTCAAAGCGGTGCAGCAGTGGCAACCATCTACGGGATGGGCTAACGGGGCTCCGGTGCGCAACCGAATGACCTTTTATGGTGAAAAATTACACAATACATTTTCATAACAATTACTTATCTCCGCCTTTTACAATGAAATAAGTTTGGGTGCTCTCAGAGAGATATAAACGATTGCGGTTACTCGAGATGCACGATCACTATGCGAGGATGCTGCGGCTGTAGAAGTACCCTTGACGTTCAAAGCAGGCTACTCCCTACGGGTAAAATTCACGGGGAACGTACATTTCTCGTTGATAACCTGCGAGCATGTGTGATGCAGTGTACCCATGTATCACTCGCTATCATTGTATTACCATGAGTTCACGTTCACCGCCTATCCTTACGTCATTCGGAAAAATGGGCGGAACCATACAACGAAATACGTTCGTACGGCTTACCTGGAGATCCGACAACACGCCAGCATATGGTTATTGTACATGGTTCCGTGTGATCCTTAGAGCGTCGGCTTACACTACGTGGTCCATTACACTTTCTTAGCGTCCAGTGCGTCTACCCAGGAATCATGCGTATCGTTCTGGACGGTTAAAAGTCGACTATCATTTCATTGGTTGCTGTCTGCAATGATGCGTGAGGTGTTCTTTGTGGACAACAAATGTGGCCAGCATTATGGAAATCCGTTAGAATTACAAACTCAAGATTGTACTACCGTGTGAAGTTTGGACAGTACAAAGAAAACACCAGATTATTTCAGGTTGTACACACTTGCTTAATATCTGGTACAGTGTATCTGAGCCCGTTTGCCTCGCGTATTTTACGAAGTCCATAAGCCATCACCATGCAATTGTAGCTAGCATTCTACGCACATATTGTCTCGTTTGCGTGCTCTTCAAGCATAACTTCTTGTGTGCCTGCTGCAGCATGCATGATGAAAACCAACCATCCCTAGAATCTTCCGAATCCAGGGAAGAGTGAGATAACTGACGTGGTTAATTTCCTACATACACCACGTTCAAGCGATACATGAACCTTGAAACCTTTCCTCTTATGTTCTCCCTAGTCGTCGTTATTAGCTGCTGCCGATGCTTGCTACACTAGGCTCACTCTAACGAAGAAGCCAGGCCTACGTGTAAGCGACCAGGTGTGGTTGGGTGTCATGATGGAGCTGTTTGAATACTAGCAGTTTCTTGCATAGAATGAGGAAGATCATATACGTGCATTTATTGCATACTTCGCCGTTGGGTTGCGTAACATAAGAGAAAACAAAGTGTGTGGAAGAGGCTGGGAAACAACGTATACAGTTGAAATCGATAGCGAGGCAGGACTCGCTCCGTTCTTCTCAGTCGTTCCCATAACCCTTCTTTCAGGCTGCGGGCGCGACATCAACAATTTCTGTGGTGCGTACGTGACCAGTCAATGGTAGAGCGGTGTCTCGGCAACAGCCCTTGTAAATAACACTGACAGATGAAGAGACTAGCCGGTTATAATGGCGTTCGGTTAGGCCGGAAGACTTACATTGATACCGATTTTGACGTTCGTAGCGCTACATTACGTTTTGCGCATCAATTTTACTCCAAGGCCAACCGCAAACGCTCGATGCCTCACATAGTTTCCACTGAGTCTAAGAGCTACCCGATCCGACACGAGTCCTTGTTGACAGGGGCAATCAATATACCATGTGGAACGGTTGGTTATCGGTATTTCAGAAAAAGACAAGCACGGCAAAACGGAAAACATCAGATACCATGTAACAACAGTAGTTCAATACGTAGCGATTCTTATGATACTCGAGATGATTAACAGAAATCGTATGCAACTTTCAATGCACAGGATGGAAATATGAACGCACAATGATCATTGTCTGGATGTCGAAAGCGGGAATATTTGATTTAAATTCCAAGCAACTCACGTGACAAAACGTAACCGTAATCACGACGACCGGGCCAAAGCCAACTGAAGGGGAAGTAGTAAAGTATGTATCATTGCGCCTACCTGTAATGTTCCATCGTTTGACTCAATGGTCTACAAGCAAGAAATACCTTCCTCGTGAATTACCTTCAGAGTATGCACTACGAGCTTCCACAGGACTCCTCCAATACGCCAACAACAACAGTTGAGGGAACACTCAGTCAAAACACAACATCCATTTATACTGTGACCATGTACCATTCGCAAGCAGCTCCGCAAAGCAAAACAACGCACACTCAGACCGATCAAACAGATCTTCCAAGCTCTACATTCAAACACTCACACCTTATTTGACGATGGAAACCAGCGTCCATCCGGAACACAAGCAGGCCCCAAATTCACTCATATGGCGAAGCCATAAACAACCAAACAAACCACCTCAGGAAGCCAACCAAATCGCAAGTATTACCGGTAGATCACACGTTGCATACATCATTCAGCGTGCCTCCTCCCCACACCTCTATAAACAAAAAAATTCATATTCCCCATTCTACCATGCTGAACGTTCATACAAAACATATTTCAGCTTAGAGGGAAACCATCAAACACACACCAATCTACAGCCACATTTCGTGTGAGCGCCAACAAAATTTTCGACCAATCACGTGCATTTTTACAGCCGATGCTCACCTACCTGCATTCTTCCAGGAGTGACCTTGAACTATTTTATCCCCTAATGACAAAACACTCCAAAGATGCGTTTGGACTGTAACGCGCAACCGAAACTAGCGAGCGCGCACGAATTAAATTTGAGATATGTAACGGAGCGTGCTGATGTGTTGTCGGTGCTGTTCTGGTTTGCATTTGTGTAAGTCGTGGGCATGGCTTACTGGGCCGTCGGCTCATGTTTGCTCGCATTGTTTCTGTTTTCAGAACTGCTATTCGAACCCTTACCTCGGGAGGACACTGTCTCATGGTGCGTTCACCTTGCCCGAGGGTTGATCCGCCAGGTCACGGGCATTCAAAGTAGAGTCGGCTTCCCGGCATGTTAAATAGACATTCTTCCCGGAGTGACCGCGAATTATTTAAAAAACTGTCCATCCCACGACCTTGTTACGTGCGTCAAAGTTTCACAAACCACAGTCATTTGCGTTTTGACCACGTCCTTCTTGACGGCAGGCTTCACGTTTGTGCTACTGTTTGACTATTCGTATTTGCATGGTTTGTAGAGATGTGCAGTAATTGCGCATAACCGGGCGTGCTTCCCACAGATGTGTTGAGAGATATATATTATTACTAAGATGAAAGGGTCTCTCCCATAGTTCCTGCGTCTCATCAACTGCCAGCTCTTATCTTTGCAGGTAAGCGCAAGTTCCTCTTCACTTATGTGAAGAATTTTGGATCTACGTTCAATTGCGTTGAGCATTTTATGCATCCGCAGGATAAGAGAGATGTCGCATGTTTCCCGGTACCGTGATTTAGGACTTTTGAGCTTACCTTGCATTTTTCGAGTGATAATTATGCCGTTACTGTACACATTACGGTGTTCTGACCTATGCAGAGATAAGATGTTCGTGCAAGACTCGAAGTTTCCATTAAATACTCCGGTTACGATACTAGGATTAGAGGTCAGAAAAAATGTGTTCCACTTCAGAGTTCTCAGCTGTGTGGCGAACACGTTCCAGTCGACGAATTTGGTTTGGCGGTAATGTATGACGGTCAATTGTTTCACAGCTTTTACGTCGAATATGAAGTTGGTTATACTGTGATCACTTCCTGAAAATTGCTCCAAGACTGACACAATAGCAGAAGAGATGCCCGTGGTAAAGATAATGTTCAAAGTATGGCCTTTTCTAGGGGGTGCTAAATCATGTTGGAGCCATCCGTTTATTTGGACACATCCAATGAACTCAGCTTGATTTTCAGGGACAGTGAAGGAGGTCCGGG
>QNGE01005586.1:0-30087 GCA_008508345.1 Paragonimus westermani
CCGGAGCTAGGTAGCTCATTGTGACAGCACCACTCCCGGGAAGCACGGGCAATTCCGGATGTTGCAATCAGACTGGTACCACTTCTTTCTCGTCGACATGTTCAGGGCGACATTCAGTGTCATCCATATACACATTCAAGCTAGTCAATTTTAGATTTACCTTTTTTTGAATGTTTCCATACAAAACTTGTGACTGTAGTTATTCAGCTGACTACTGATGCAACAAAGGCTTCCATTTTCGCACTCTACCAGAAGTCTGCCGTTAAGAAGCTCTTAGTATGTCACGCATTCCCACTAGTTTGGCCTGTCGTTTGGTTGCATGCCAGCGTTTCTTCCGTTTGTTCGATCAATCAGAGCAGTTTGTGAATCATCCCGCTTGAAACCATATCGTGCATGACCTACGTCACTGGCTTGTCTCTACACAGCTTCAACGGTAAGCTTGTAATACGCGGGATTGATTGTCATATAGTCCTCTAGTTTCATTGTACCGAGACACTAGCAAGACTCTAACCCCATACCACCTGAAACAGGGCAATGTTTGGAAAACTTTCGAACACTAACCCTCACACCTATCTCAGAATACTAGACTGCATAACAAAATCAACTTGGCAAGATACCTTTCCCTACCCAAAGCACTGAAAAACAACGGAAAGGATAGGTAATTCAGTTCAATTCGGTTCAACCGTGATTATGAACGTTGTGCAATCATAATGCTGACGTTTAGCTTCAAACGCACCATATGAGACTTTTCAAGATT
The DNA here is from genome assembly GCA_008508345.1 of Paragonimus westermani. Lineage (NCBI taxonomy): Eukaryota > Metazoa > Platyhelminthes > Trematoda > Plagiorchiida > Troglotrematidae > Paragonimus > Paragonimus westermani. Next base: position 758 of record QNGE01005586.1, read on the forward strand.
ACATGAACCAACTTGTGAGTTGTAGTCAACCAGCTCAACGCACACTGAGACAGACTACTCATGAGTGTTAAGTTTTGGCGAGTTGCCGTTATTGGTTAGTGTTATAACCTAGACACGATCTGGTTTCCATCAAAATCAGTAAGTAATCTTACGACACACTTCTCACATACGCGTACCGTTTGTATTCAGCAACTTCTTGGTTGAGGCAAAACCAGTCAGAACCGAAAAAGTTACGATGACTACTCGCTGTGGCTTACGCAATGATTCACTGAATGACCATGGACACACATCCTACCATACACCATCATCATCAACATCACAGCAGCCAAGGGCCTGTCCAGAAGGTACTATGGCTCGGGCCGCCACTCACTTCAATAGTAACGTGGAATATCCTTAAAAAACGTTACTAAGATTAAAAATTAATACGAGAAGATTAATCAGAACTAGAAATGGTGTGCATACAGGTACGCCATTGACTACGGCACACCGCCATCTCGGATAACGTTTCTAAACAGCGATTTGAGTGATCGCGAAGACCCCAGCCAGGCAGACGACACCTACCCACTTTGCTCAGTAGGGTAATCAGAACTACCATATTTCGTGAACACGTTTTTGCCTGACTAATGCACGGTTTCACCTAACGGTTGGTGGCCTCAGTACATGGTGCCGAGTAGGGCAAACAGTCATGGCATACGGAATGCGTGACCCAACCATCGTGAGCTGCACAACGTGATTAGTTGACCAGTTGGCCACGCACTCCGGACTGCGCGCTGACAAACGACCACACTGCTCACGCGACCATTCTCAATTGTGGTGTGCTAATTGGCAGACACGACGATGGTCAAACACGGCGAGTCTGTTGACATCTTCGTCGTGATCAGGCCATGTTTCTGAACCATACAGCCAAACGGAACGTACACAAGCATTATATATCCTTCATTTTTGCGACAGCCGAACGTCTTTTCGACGCCACAGATAACGCAGGCGTGCAAAGACAACTCGTGCCCTTGTTATCCTCGCTGGTACTTCATCAGCAATAGTACAACCTGACGAGACAATGCTATCCGAACAGGTGGTGTCCAGTCTCTAGCGAATCACCTGCAATGAAGAAAGTAGGAGTGGAAATGCCCCAGTCTTGAAACGGCGCTTTGCAATGTGATGATATGAAGCGCATTCCATACAAACCAACCTGGTCACTCATCTTGTCCAACATGTCTTCGGCAGAGAGGCTAAGTAAGACAATGCCACTTGCATATTTCAGGTCGGTCAATCGAGCGCCAGGAAGAAGTTCAACGCCAAGCTCATTGGACTACTCGAACGCACTTTCGCGACTGCTGTGCATGATAAAATTGAACAGGAAGTAGGAAACTGAACACCCTTGACGAACACCACTAAGACTGATGAAAGACCGAGGCAGTTGTCCATAAACTCCCATCTAGTTTGCAGAGTGAGCATAAGATGAGCTCGACAGATTCACATATTCCCCTGGTACTCCCTTGCGAAGAAGACGGTTCCAGAGAACGTTACGAGCGGCCGAATCGAAAGTGGCCTTTAGGTCCAAAAAGACCACGATCACTGTGTGCCCATATGAGTGTCGATATTTTGAGATCCGTCCCAAGGTAAAAATGTGAGTAAAGCACCCTCGAATGGATAGGAATCCTGCCTGTTCTATGCATATCCCACTTTCTCTGGGTTTAGTGAGACGACGTAAAATGGAACCAGCGACTAACTCCGACGTAACAGGCACTTGACTGATACCTTTGTGGCTATTACATAGACTACGGGCCCCCTTTTTGAAAACGGGTACTACTGTTGGCAGGCACCAGTCACGAGATGCCTCTTTAGTTTCCCAGACCGTCCGGAGGAGTTTCGCCAGTCCCCATACCAACCTCTCTATCGCCATCTTTGAAAAAGGGATGGGGGAGGTCTGGTCTAGGGGCGACTGCTCAAGTCCTGGCGTCCACATGGTCTAGTTGAGACCAGCTGAACCATTCTTCAAAATGTTCAGCCCACCTGTCAATTCGACCCTATTGGCTAGTGACAAGTGAGCCAGCTTTTTCACATTTGGTCTCGCTTACACCGATTCGGTGGCCAGTGCAACCATGGATCATCGAAAACAGCCTTCTGCTATTCCCGGATAAAAAAACTTTCCATCTCTCTCGACTGTTCTACCAAGTGGTACTCACGGTCTTTGCGCAAGCTTTTAGCCAGCTCCTGACCTATACTGTTACCTTGACATGGTGGTCGGGCTTGTGTGCTGGTTTGATCCGGCGAGCTATGCTGACTAGGATTTCGATGCTGCAAGGTACAATCATGCCAGACAAGTCAAACGGGGGCAGTAAGATGAAAAGCAGTTGCACTCAATATTGTATATTACACTACTGACCGCACAGGAGTGTTTGGGTAACGAGGCACGATCCTATGGGCATACAGCAGAGCTGCTTTTACAGTTGCCGCGCTGCTGTTTCTCTTATCAGGGAGAAGGGGGTTAGAAAAAGTACTCTTAAACAAAGAGCACTCCGAGCGTCCAACAGTTGACCGTGACTGTCGGCATATTATGCAATACGGTCGAAAATCATCCTGTATCACTCAGAAGCCCGATTTAACTTCGAGTATATCCACTGCGCAGAACAGCGCTCATAATCAGACATTAATGTCTTATTCATTGCACCCTCGAGCTAGGCAAGCCCCCCACTGCCAAGTAAATCAGACTCTTGAGTCATTGGCTCCGGGTAGATCGGCCAAGAAAACCCTGTATCCTGTTGTCTCACAGGTTAATCTTTTGAGTCAGAGACTCGGAGTGAGGTCCCTCAAGCCAAGCACTTCCGCGGCATAAACGACCGGGAACTATCAGAATTTATCATTCACCTGACAGTAACATTACTTATTCATCATGACTTCCTCCTGTTTTGCCCCCCAACCAAGTTTTCTTCCTTCCCTGTGCCTTCTGGCGGTAATTGTTTTCTAAAGCCAAGGCAACTGGTAAGCACTGGCGCTTTCAATGTCCGCACTCTCCGACAAATCGGTCAGCAAGCTGCTGTAGTAAGTACTTTCTACAGTCTGGAGCTCGGTGTGTGCTGCCTGTAGGAGACATGATTGTACGATCCACCGTTATCCACTTGAGCCCACCTTTAGGTAGCTGCCGATCTAAGTGCTTCTTTCTCAGGGTGTTTGATGAGGACGAAGCTGAATCTCATGGTCATGCTGGAGTGGGGATCGCAGAGTTCCAAGGCAGAGCAATGTTTACTCGGTTGGATTCCAGTTACCAGTCACCCGTGTGCTGTCACACTCAATACTCCTTTAAGGTCTGTCGGCGCAAACCAGAAAAGCGTTGTTTTCATTATACCAGCGTCTGCTCCAACAGACGGCTGTTCGGAAGATACCAAAGATGACGCCCTCGTTGACCTTCCGAGGTAGACTAAACACTCTAACATCATCATACTAGCCGAAGATTTAAACGCTCAGCTTGGTGCTATTTCTCTAGAATAGAAGCAGCTAGGGGGTAAGTTTGGCGTCCGGGAATAACGCACTGAAAATGGCGAAAGATTGCTTCAGCCTTGCGCATCCCACGGTCTCCATACTTCGAGCACTACATTCTGACACAGAAAGAGGTGCTGTTACATGAAGATCACCCCCTTTTTCTCAGTCATAAGCATAACTCCATTATACAGCAGTCAGTTACAGGTGGTGCCACTCTGTTCAAGACTGTCGTGCCTTTTAGAGCAACCGCCTGGACTGGGACTATGCTGTTGTGTGTGCCCGTTCTGTTTTGTCATTTGCCGAGAAAACAAACTTGTAAACGCAGGATCCCTAAATAGCTCTCGAGCGAGCAGAGTTTAGAAAACGTTAAACAGGAAACACTGGTTCGGGTCAGGAGGGAAATCCTAACGGACACTGGGAAAAAATCGCAACAACTATGAAATTGTGCTGTGAAGAGGTATGTTCCGAAGGAGCTATCCAGTTGCGACAGGACTGGATTACTGTCACGTCGATAAACCTCATGAACAAGCGTCGATCGATCCCACTAGGTTTTGAATGTGATAACGACTGTCGAGAACTTAAACGCAAGCTGACTATCATACACCACCTTTGGCTCATCGTTTTGCCGACTAACCGATCAGACGTGAGATCAGTAAGCAGCATGCGTGCATCAACCGACTTTGCACGTTATCCTCATGGACCATGCATCCACAGAAATTGGACGAATAAATGATGCCGCGTCCTGATTGCGCCTGTTTCCATTCTGTGCGAGTTCCGGCTTGGGATGGAGCAGAAGCATACGGTTGCGAAAGCAAAAGACTTTATGAATAAAGTTCACCAGATAAGGGTTGAGTAACGGGTCCGATTTCCACGAACACGAAATAATGAAAACGAATATTGGTCGTAGAAACAACGGTACTATGAACACAACCGTTGACACAAACAAAACACAAACCTCAATTCGTTCAGAGTCCTGATTGAGTTCTAAACGTACAAAGAAATCACGGTTTCCCGGGGCCGATTATGAGAAATGCTGGTAGTATAAATAATAATCAAAATCCCTATGCAACTATTGGCAGCTGAGTGCACTTTTCTGTGCGAGATGGAAAAATGAAAATTTACAAATGAATGTAGTTGTTCGTTTTACTTTGGGAACCATACAAACATGATGGCTGCAAGGGAAGTGTCTACTGACAATAACAGTGCTGGTAATTTGTTCGTTGGATTCCGAAATTAGACTAAGTGGTGAACCGATCTCACGAGCAGCTTTAGTTCCGAAACATTACATAATGATGTTAAAAGTAGGCAGCTTTTAAAATCAGAACATAATCTGTCGTGATCATATGGAACTCCCACAAAATTCCATAGCTTTAAACTTACCATCAATGGAGTCGGCTAAATTCATGTGAAAATGCCCTAGCAGGTGTACTGATAACGAATGCTTAATGGCAAAAACAACGAAATCCTGCAAATTAAGTCATGTCAAATCAATATGTTTTATGAAATCCAAAGGATTGCATTTTTAGGTTTTTGTGGTCACATCTTTACAAAATGAAGAATAATTAGGTGTCCTCCAGTCACGAAACACAAACAATAAACACAATCTCGAACCTCATGAAAGATTTAACGAACGGTCACAATGTTACTTCAAGAGTAGGAGTGTTGGGTTAGCTCAGAGAAATCGATCCAAACAAGGGATTGATACGGTGTGAGTAAGATTGGGTTTGTGCAACGTGAAGGAATGTTCGTACTGGTGTTGGGTTGTGTCAGATGAGATTATTTCGGAAACACTTTCCTCGCACATTGTGAAATGATGAGAAACAACTGAATGGATGAAACATTTACGTCTAACGTCACTATAACATGATGGAAGTGTTTCGACAACAAACCAGAGAAAACAACCGGTGAGCAATACACCCAATGGGGAAACAGATGTTTCGACCAGACATTATCGAAGGGAGAGATTTCAGTCGCTGTATATATAGCGAGTTTTCGGAGCTTTCTGAAATTATTGCTAACATGGAACGACCATGTAATGTAGTTGCTAAAAGCAACCCCCAGAGGAGTACGCACTGGGCAGTTCCCCATATTTGCTCACTTTCATAGCCGAAAACAAAATGCTGGCACATCTGGGTGGACTAATTGGTAGATCGTACGGCCCTCCCGATTTGGTAGTTTGAATAAATGATCCAGAGGGATGTTTGATATCCAACACCATATAACATGCATATTTGGTTACAACCGTGTGATCGTTAAACAGAGAATACGCTATGCGAAAAGAATTAAAACAATCCGGGTTCGTGAGAGAAGTCTGCAGAAACTCCAGTGATTCCCTGCTTTTAATATATTTCGCGGACGCAAAAAGAAGAGTAACTGAGTGTTCCGCCAAGCAGACATCTTCCGAAACTTCAGGTTCACAGTCAGATGAACAGAACACATTGGCTCCCCAGTTGACAAATGATCAAACTCCGGCCTTCTTGATTGACGCAACTGACCGAAAAACGGGCCTGATGCATGAATCAATACCACCGGTTACCGAACCTATTGTGGTTGTCCGGTCATCAGCTACAGGAATTGCAGCGAGCAGCCGTAGCTAAAGTTTTGTCATCTTCCCTGTCTGTTGTGGATAGTAACACCTTACTGCCTATTAGTTATGACAAATCTTTCAATCCTTAGGCAGATACTCCTACAGTAGACATAACATGGGCTGGAGAAAATCAATTTAGTCCTGAAGATACGAGTTCCCATAACAACGAATATGTCTCCATAGCCGTTGATGTAGCCTCCTAACTGCAGGAACTCGTTTACAGCCTCCATAACTTCACTACCAAGGGCCACATGCGCATAACCTTACGAAGGTTAGAACAATGTGGCACAAAAACACTTTCAGGAGTGGCTGGTAAACAACAAAATATTGACTACCGTTATGCACGCAGCCTGTCAAACATCGTGATGTCAACATTTCACAGGGAATAATTTCAGCCGGTTACTTAAGTCTCAGTCTTCCATTATTTTGTCCGACATGAACGAACAAGGAAACGCGGGCACATTTGATAATGCATCCACTAAGTAAGTTCTAGAGGTCTTAACCTGAGCTGAATAACATTAAAATGTTGGTACCACGTCCACAGACCCTAGCCAATGAGACTAAGAAAATCGCTATTATCTCGCGACCAGAGCGTATAGGTCTAGTCAACCACATTGAGTGTATGTGATCAGCTCGCAGTTTATGGATATGGAATCGCCGTGTAGAAACTGTAAGAGTCCAACAAAGTTACACTGTTCTGACTGCATACACGTTTTAATTATATCCATATTTTTCGGTAATCGTTAGAGAACCACCGACACAAACTTTTACAGCAAGATGACAAACTTCTAATGATGTGATGGACTACCAAAACGGAGGCGTGAATGTCAGTTTTCAGTGGAATATCTCGACGCGGCGGTGAGGTACGTTCAAAAGCCAACAGCGAGCGGATTGTGGACAGCACGGACGATCGAATAAACCACCGTTCAACAAAATCGGTCCAACGGATGAGACATGGCAGGCAAAATGAGATGGATGACCGGATCGGAGGTGCGATCATTCCACCAACAGTTGGCACGCTCGTACCTCTGATCTGATGATCCACCACAATACCTCCAAATCAAGCACAATTTTGTTCCTATCAATCCAGCAGAGTTAGCATTTATTCTTGATCAATGGTGGTGCATACTGACGAACGCACATGCATATAAAGCGGACTGTGATCAAACATCGTTCAGATCGTTGACGAGTGACTTACACGGTGCATATTAGTCTTCGCTTTTGTTGTGGTTGGGAAGAACCTGAGGATATCGACAAAACAGACTGGCGACGAGCCACACCCACGAGAGCCTTCACATTTGAACAACTTCAGTGATTGCTGCGGTAATCAAGGAAGTAGCTTGAAGATGCCCAACGGAGAACTTCTAAAATGTCGACGTGCAACCTTCCAATGAAGAATGAACATATACATTCCTCGCCGGAGACGACAGTCAAGAATTTCGCCGATGATTTCGCATTAGAGAACACTCGAGGCCCGGTTAAAAAAATACGTGGATGTCTTCAGAGCGAACTTTACCAAGTTTAATGTCGTATAGGAAACCAGAGTATTACTGCATGAGCTTGCTGCCGTAAAACAGGAAAAGTTCGACCAAGTTCGTTCTCTCTAGGACCTCTGGTCGTTCGGGTTGTGAGGATGAAGCAGAAATTCTGACGAACAGATTTGATGAGCAGTCTTTTTCGTTCAATATTCATAACAATAACTGAAAAAATAGGACGATTCCGTCACCTATGCAAGCATCACGAATGGGGAGTATGAGCATCTCGAACTTATCGGCACCACCGATAAACGTTTTAATTCCATGGCGTATACAGGCACAGAAGTAACAAGGAAAACAATCATTCAACGTCCCAAACCACCTGTTAGCACTGAGGGGATTGGCACAACATCAGGTAATGCCGTGATAAACACGGCATGCATGGAAACGCAGCTGTTGTCGATCATCTAAACGATGTAAGACAAATATCAAACAGACCCACGCTCTGCGGATAGCATGCCCATATAAATCCCAGGCAAGCATTGTTACCTCTGAAGTCGGCAAATAAATGGCGACCCAATCCGCATCGCGTTTGTGACGACCATAACAAATAAACGTTCTGATAGTCGCACTCTAATGTACACCTTTGATAACTTTGCTCCTTTGTCCACTTTTTTCTGGTCAAGCCGTTAACTTATTTTCGTCCCAGAACTGGAAATGCGAGTCGATTCGCTCTTCGCTAAGCTGACGTGTTTTCTCTATACACATCGCTTTCCAGAATCAATAGCAATACCCGGGATCAACGCACTGAATCTTTGTTCCTACGGTCGTAAGTGTTTCGATAATGAGAGACCGAATGGACAGACTACATTGGACTGTTCTAACAACTGTTGAGCCTGTAAAATTCGAGCGCGTCAGTCTGCTGTTTTCTTAGCGAATCCGTTCCATATCAATTTGCCCTGCGTTTCCGCAGAGGTCCTTTTTCCGTTCTTGTAAACGTTCAAGACGCCCATTTATATATTTTAATTCGGTTTGCCTATTAGTTTTTAATAACTTGCTACCGTATGGTCCCCATCCAATGTTTGATACTTAATCTAGACACGCTGATTGCCTTTGCCTCGGTATTAATGCTCTAATGTTCACTCCGTTTTTGAAAACGGTTTGCTAACTTGGAGACAGTGGTTTTCAAGAACGGCATTTGAACCGAACAAACAAGATTCTATGTCGTTAGCTAGGCTTCCGGATAAAGTCACCGTACAGCCTCGCAAACTATGGTAAACCAATCGGTAGAACGTAAGGACGGAACCTCAAAAAGGGTTACACTCTCTGAAAACAACCGACCGCAAACTTTCTATGACCTACAAATAGGAGATAAACGCCTACAGCCCTTTTGAGAGATGCAACAGCTTTTTGGCTGTTTGAATATGAACGAATCTCTCTTCCGGGAAGTCTGGCTTAAAAAGTTACTGGAAGCAGGGTAGGCAACAATTCCTTTGTTTATTCACACTCTCTTCGGGACCGAGAAAATCATTGGTTAAGTGACGGCACGTTTTCTACCACTACGTAGTCAGTTGAATCCACCACATCCTATTCCACGTTTCATATTACGAATGCAATCTCCCAACAGAGCAGTTATTTTAAAAGGTCATCCAACAGGCATGGAAGACATGAGAACAGAAATCGTAGCTTTGCGATGCACTCTAAACGAGATTTCAGCAAGCCGTTCAAGAGGTTTAACCTAGTAAATCACCCAGGTGACACGCACTGCAGCCAACTAACGGTTGTTTGTGGAATGATAAACGTGTTGTCAACCGAGCCAAAAACTGCACCTACGCACAAACAAAGTGATACAAGGTTGGCAACCGCTGGTTTATGGGAAACAATGCCGTAGGTTCTGGTCCTCTTTGTTGTCTAATTTTTTGTCGGAAGTAGAAACTGGAACCACATTCTTAGTTGATAGTGCGCTGCAAGTCAGACAGTTTCTATCTATAAAAGAAGGAAAGCCAAACCAATACAGCTGAAGGCTCCGTGCCAACAAACGGCACTCCTATAACCACATACGGGCAGCACACCCTAACTCTCAAGTTCGGCTCCCAACGGACATTCCGTTGGATGTTTACAATCGCCACAGTACCCTTTGCCATAGTCGGCGTCAATTTTCTCTGACATTCTGATCTCCTGGGCGACACAATAGGCTGTAGGCTAATCGATTCCAACACTAGACTAAGAATACCCCGCACGTACATAAGCGAGGCCAGAACACTCATACATACCCAGCCCATAGCTCCTAGGGAATTTGTGGATATCCTCACTGAATTCCAGTGTCAGATATCATTTTCTTCGACTTTGATAAAGCGTTTGACCGGGCCGACTTCTGCAGAAAATGGAGACATACGACATCAGAGGTGATATTCATCGTTGGATCGCTTCGTTCCTTAATGATAGAACCTTTCGTGTCAAAGCCGGGTCTGATCTGTCCTCATTTGCACTTATCTCAGTAGGTGTACCACAAACACTTGATCATGGTCCATTACCACTTTAAGTTTATATAAATGATCTACTTGAGGTGAACTCCAGTCACTCTCTCCTCTGTGTGGATGACTTGAAAATCTGGAACTCCCACAATCCCAACACTTTGCAACCTGGACTCGATGTCTTTAAGTAATGGTCAGAGTGCTGTCCTCCCACCAACGACGATAAAAAGTGCCCATGTCTCTTGGTGGAGATTCTGATAACGTCTTCGTAATACATTATGCACAAACAGAAGTGCATGTGGCTATCGTCCAACTTGTCCTTCTCGCTCCATCACGAAAAAGCAGCCAGAAAAGGGTTCGCTGTACTGAGCATGATAAAACGAATTGACAAGAAGACTTTTCAAACTCTACAAGGTTTATGTCCGACCAGTGATTGGATACATTAACTCAGTTGTTTGTTCTGGCCTTAAGCAAGATAATCAATGCACTCGAACGTGTGAAGTGAGCTGTGGAAAAAATCTTAGTAGGTTTTCGGAGCGTTCCATGAGAGTCTAGGCTCGAAATCTAGAATACCAAAGACTCCGACGAGACCTCATTCTTACTTTATTCGTGTTTTTGAAGGACCGACAGGAAAACTCCTCACTTCGGCAGATCCGAATGGGATAAGAGGTCACAATAATAATTTCTTTAAAAGGAGACCTGAAACACTTGTCAGACGAAAATTTTTCTGTCACAAGGTGGTTGCCCATTGAAATAACCTTTTGTCAGTTGTCGTCAATACTTACTCCAGAACGCAGTTTAAAGCCTCATCAGACGTGTACCTGTTTAGTTGAACTAGCAGATGAACAACAGGATATTACCAGTTTTCATACCTTATGGCTCCTACACTGGTACTGCATTTAAAGAAAGCGGTACTATACTAGTTTTTCTTTCAATGCATTTCAGAAAAGCGGACACCCGCATGGTACCAGAAAAACAATCGTACTGATCAGAAGAACTTGACCTATCGAACTCGCACACGCCTATCAACCAATGAAAACTCTTTCACGCAATGAATGACATACCTGAAACAAGCTTTCCCCTAAATGAACCGGAAAATACAAGCAAGCAGTGGTGTCTTACACGAACTATGTTTGAACGGATTTTGTTGCATCTTAACGAGTACACACTAGAAATGAAAATTACAAAACAGGTGTAAAATCATCGCTTACGGAATGTCTTGTTCAAGTGTGGGAAAATCAACGAGCACTACCAAGGTAGTGCTAAGTTAGTAAACAGTTCCTTCTCCTCATTAATGAACTAAAGGTAGATGGCGAACCCATCAGGACCTAGCCCCAAGAAGTGCAGCAACTCTGAGGCACTTCTCACATGTACGAGTCTGTTCTACGAGAAATGCGGATACGGAAGCTACCGAAGATAGCGCAAGCGACAGTGGCCACGGCATGATTCCAAACGTTGACAGAGACAACGGAGACAGTTGGTCAGATGGTAGAGCTTTTTCAATCTCTGCTTAACCAAATGAGTGCCCAAACACAGGCGCCACTTCCTGCATGAAACACTTCGGCACGTGTGGAATGGTCGTACCTCCATATCTATATCACGTATATGAACAATGTGGATTGAATTTACAGCCTTGTGGTGGGATTTCAGTAAAACTCTATCACGACACCCTGAGCGCCGTCAGCCTAGCGAGACTCCCAGGAGCTAAACGTTGCAGACAAAGGACAGCCACTGTTAGCATCACTGACGCTTCAATATCCGATCTGCCGGGCGCACAAGACCATGCAATTATCAGCCAACCAAACAGGGAAACTTCAGCGCCGGACAGTAGTAGAGGCTATCGCCATCGGCGCTGCACCTTGTCGCCGGACTTTTGTGGGTTGTAGAAAATTGAACCACATTCCTAAATGATACCGGGCTACAGGTTAACGTGCCTCTGTCTATAAAAATGGAAGTAACACATGGGTGCAACTCCCAGCTCCGGCACTCCTACAGCCACATACGAGCAGTGCTCATTGGTCCCTAAGTTGGGTTCCGAAAGACATTCCTTTGGGTGCCGACACTCGCCAGATTACCTAGTGCTAAAGTCAGCGACGACCTTCCCTGGTTTTCTGATCTCACGGTCGACACAAGACACTGTATGGTAATCGATCTCAGCACCAGGCCGAGTGCTACAAACGAATGCAATAGCTGTAGCCAGAACGCCCATATGTGTCCAACCCGCAGCGTCTAGGCAATTTGTGGACCTCTCAAATGACCTCCATAACTCGTTCACGCATCGAGCCAGTGGCTTCCAATATCACACATTGCATCAGTACCAAGGAACCTCCCATTTCGACAAGGACTCGTCGGTTGGCTCCCGACAAACTGAAACTCGCCAGGGTAGAATTCAGTCGATTTCATGCGCGCATATTAGCAGGACTCAGTAGCCAAAGAAGATATATGCAAAACGGCCGTTATCACTCTTTCTGTGGATACTTCGTTTGTGAATATTCTAGAACAGTTCCTGCACCAAAAGGATAGTTCTTTCGATTCCGATGGCATTTATCCTAAAATCAATGTGCAGAAGCCGACTAGCTTGCTGATCATCTCAGCAACTCTCAAACGACCAAGTACCTAGCAATTGGAAGCCTGTCAAAACTGCGACTCTTAAAGCATGATAGAAGTAATCATTCTGGTAATTACCAACAAATCATTACGATGTCCTTTTTGTCAAAAGTTATAGAGGCACTAATATCTGACTCGCTCCACGAATCATCATCATGGACAGCAATACATCAGTGGTTCACACCAATGCTTAACTGCCACAGAACTACGAAAAAAGAGAACTCTGTACAAAAAGAGGGGAGGGGAAAAAACTTTACTACAAAAATAGCCACGTCTATATTCGAACATCCAACATCAAGGTGCCCACACTTTGCAAACAAACAGCTGAGCTGTGAGTGAGAGTAAGGCGTCATCAGCAAGACAGCTAGCTTCCTTACAGTTTTTCTATGTCCCGCATCATTAGGTGCACACAATTCACAGACGACGTGGCCGAACAATCAAAACACTCACGCCACTGAACACGATTACCCTCAGCTCACCTAACGTCTCCAGCCACTAACTCTGTGAGTCGCGAGGGCCCCAGCCTGGAGGAAGAACCCGACCTACAATGGTCAACATCTTCACGAACGACTTCATCTCCCTACGACAGATCAACTGCACACATCGCACCTTACGCCAGTCAGCCGCAGCGTCCGCATAGTGTTCAGTGTGGCAGATGACTAGCCGGAATCCTCAGAACACGACCTAAACATCTAAGTCTGTGCAAATCTATGGATTGAACAAAAGAATTCGTTTAACAACCATTACCGAATACCCGCCTCATTACTTCCTCGTTGCTTACTCGCTGGTACCACAAGATACGAGACTCAGAGAGCTGTTTCTCTATCACCAGAGNCGTAAACCCTAACCTGATCGGAAGTATGGGAATAAAGCATCGACAGTACGTTTACATATTTGTTCGGAACACCACTGTGTCTAAGCGACTCTAAAAGTGTAGAACGATCCACCGAATCCAGCACACCTTTATGGTCGAGAAATATGGCGATTGTTAGCCTGCGGTACACATGACGCTGCTCCAGAATTTGACGAGCAGTAAAAATGTGACCTATACATCCCCACCCCGGGCGAAACCCTGCCAGTTCTCTCCTTATTTTTACCTCCCGAACTACAGCGAGTCGACGAAGTACAATGGATGTCAGAACCCTAGTAATGATTGGAGTCAAACTAATTCCTCCATGGTTTCCGGAAGAGCCCCTGGTACCTTGAATATGGGGAATTATTGTCGAGTGACCCCAGTACAGAGGAATAGTCTTTGTCGTCCACACAATTTGAAACGAATGAGTTAAAGTATCTACTAAAACCTCCCCACCTTCTTTGAAAATTGCTCTACGAGTAGTTCTCACAACTCTCATCACCAGTGTGCAGCACGGTATTAGGAAGGATCATCCTTGTTTGAATCTACCAGTACCCATTGACGGAGAAACAAAATCATCCAGCCAGAGTGGTGGTTTCGACAATAGCCAGATGAAGGCATGGTCACTGGTCATGAAAGTCTCGACCGTCCCACTGAACAAGACAGAAAGGTGCCGTCTGCTCAGTTGAGGAGTTCGCGACAATCCACACTGCTGGTTTGAAAATGACATGATAGCGTGCTGCAATCAATGATAAGCCTGTAATCGCGATGTTGACCATTCTTCAGTTTTCTGAAGCGCCGTTGTTCCCTTCTTTTCCCTTCCTACACATTTGTAATGATTTATTACTCTGTTACTTGTGGGACAACTGTCAGAACCAACAGCACCCATAGGTAAGATTGAAAATGATGATGCCGAGGACTTTTGAAGTGCATAAACTAAAGTAGAAAGTTGGTTACTATGGGATCACGTCGCAACGTCACTACACAGCCTTGACCGACGTAAATTTGAAATTTCTGTTGTCTTGGCTACGAGGAACCCGGAAGCTATCGGGACAACATTTCCGCTTAGGGTCTGCCGTAAACAATGTAATGTAGCAAGCAGCCGCTCATTTTTAGCTGTTCCATGTGACAAGGATTATATGTACATAAGCGCAATGGACATCCCGCTTATTCGCGTGTAAACCGCGGGACTATACTTCGCTTCAAAACACAACTTCCATCAAAGTGAACATAACCAGCTGCAACAACAAACAAGCTTAGCCCCAGCACCATTTGAAAATGCCAATAAACTGAGCAAATTCTTCGTCCCGTTGAGAACGTTCTTTACGACAGCGACGCAATCTGTATAACGGCCATATGGCAGTAGAACATCCTTTAAACCAACAAAGATTTTAGTGCCGCGTACCGAAATCCGTCTGGTAAAGAAAACATTACGCCAAACAACGACGTCGGCTGCTCTGGTCATCTTGTTTGCCTTCACCGCACCCACCAGCCGGATCCGTTCCCATGTTCACCATTTTTGATTACTTCATTTATGTGGTAAGCTGTGTTTGTTTGCCTGGTCATGAAAACCGTGAACCCTTGTTTTAATGCTTGAAGTTACTTACAGAGCATGCGAGCTAATTCAGGGACCAACCATAGATTTGCCACGTAACGAAGTTATTCGTATAGACAAACACCGAGTGGATAGACACATTGAAACAAAAATCAAAACATAGAAAGCGAGCAAGATACAAATATTTCTGACGCATTGAGAATGGCAAATATGAGCCGCTGTTTCACTTAGTGAAATGAGCCGGGAATACTTGTATAGGTGTCGAAAGCCCAATATGGAATGACATATTACGAAGAGAAGACCATGACCAAAACAGATAACACCATACCAGATTTTTCTTTAATCGAAAGAAGTTCGCAACAAATTTTTTCTCAGGAATGACTCACCAAATGTTTCGTGAATGTGAAGCACGTCCTAGCTCCTCTTCACCCAATCAAGAACACTTTGGTGTTCCCCATGGGTGACCTTTGAAAAAGAGAATACTGCACAACAGACCTGGAAAGCGCCGCACCGATACGAAGCAAAAAAAGAGGAATTCCCTGCAACAGCCGAATAGCCAGAACATGAAGTACATTTGGGCCACAAACAGGCACCCATGGGAGTGACCCCTCGATGTATCTTATGCGTGACCGATGAAAGTAAAGCATTGAATGATACATTCCCGAAGAAATGAAAGAAACTGAAATTATTGAGACAGTAATGGAATAAGTAATCTCATGACAGAAGAATAGCAAAATCTATGCTACCCATTTCATACATCGTGTATCTGTGTGTATTTCGAAACACTTACGGCTACAACAAGGAATACTGCATATAACGCAGTTATAAATACCTTTAAACCCGCACACATTACAGAACTTTCGAGAGGGAAGCCTACTGGGTGGGGAGGCAGCTGTGAAATAACACGGCCCCGTGGTTCCGCCTTTGGTGGCCTGATACTCCTCGTCCAACAAAATCTCCAATGTTTTCCGGCCACGAGATCGAACATTTGACAGTCGACGTTTCTTCTTCCGTGTGAACGCGGACAAGTGCTCGTCTTCCTGGAAAATGGAAATTTATTTGAAAACGGAACTACGACAAGTTACATCACCGAAATGCGGTCGCTTAGTGGACTTGATGTCCGACTGCGGCTCCTCAATGTGGTTGTCTTGCTCCAACAGTTCCAGCGCCTTACGTTGACGTCGCTCACGGGCTGCCGCATCTAAAACCCGCTTGGCACTCTCTCTGAGTCCTTCTCGCTTTTCCATGACCATTAACTCTGATGTATTTTCGAAAGGCAGCTACCACGGACAGAGTAAGATACAGGGCATCAAGCGACGCTTGAATTCTTACTCAAGAGATCGAAACGTTCTGAAAGGTAAACGAAAACAATAGAGACGTTAAAAACCTTTTTCACCGAAAAATATTCCGATGGTCAAGATATACTATGCAAAACACATGAGCATGGTGAAATGTTTAATGTTAGCTAGAGAGTGTTATACTTTAAAAAATCATCAGCGGTTATGTTACATCCTAAGAATGCTGATCATTTGTCCAGTCACCACATCTTATCCGACTCGGTGAACAACGTTCGATGACTCACCCTATTTCGGAAGTACCTGCAGCCCCATAATCCCAGGAGCGATTCGATTAAACTAATGCCCATTACGAGCAGGTGATCGAGTAGAACATGCTAAACAGTCGGCAACGAGAGATGCATCAAACACCGGATACGCCAAGGGGTCGGAACATCATCAACTGGAAATGTTGTCATTCCATCCAGATTTTCGGACCAAATGTTACCATGTTAAGTCTTTTTAATTTCAACCATTGAGAGCAACTTACCCATTTGTATATAAATTGAGCCAA
Source organism: Paragonimus westermani (assembly GCA_008508345.1). Lineage (NCBI taxonomy): Eukaryota > Metazoa > Platyhelminthes > Trematoda > Plagiorchiida > Troglotrematidae > Paragonimus > Paragonimus westermani. Next base: position 17,637 of record QNGE01005586.1, read on the forward strand.
TAGCACCTCATAGCCCACACAGAGATGTCTGTTGCACTACCGACCAGGTAGGAGTGCTTAGGTAGTGAGGCACGATCCTGAGTATGTAGGAGAACTACTTTCATCGTTGCTGCATTGATGTCCTCAGATTAAAGAAGGGAATTAGGAAGGGCTTTCATAAGGGCATTCTGGTCGCACAACGGTTGACCGTGACCACTGGCATGCTACCCAATAGGGTCGGATAACTATTGGCTCTATCAGTGTGCCCTTGAGCTGGACAGGTTGCTCAATGCCAAATTAGTCAGCCTGTTCAATCATTGGTTTCGGGTAGGGTCCTCCAGGAAAACAATGTACTGTTGCCTCGCAGATCAGAGGATCCAGATGGGGTCCATCAAGAAAAACCCAACTCCTGTCGTCTAACAGGCAAGACTTCTAAATCAAGGACTCGGGGTGGAGTTTCTTAGGCCGAACACCTTCGCAGCATAAACGATCGGAAGGTACCAGAGGTTACCGTTGCTCTGACGGACAAGTCCCCTCATCTTTACTCTCTTCTTCCTCTGCTCCTAAATTCACCTACCCAAGCAAAGACAAATGGCAAACATTGGCGCTTTAATGCCTATACTGTCTTGAAAAATACGTTGTTTTTCACTTATTCACAATCTCATTTAGCATCTGATTCACACTGCATGTTCTTGGGAGTTACCAAACAGTGCAAGTATGTATTAAAATCCGACCTCCGGTATGTAGCACACTGAGCGAGGCGGTTGCATGCACTCCGAAGTGAAAGTTTAACTGTTTTAAGTGAATGAACACCTCGACTATCTCAGAGGGAAGAGTAATCCAGTGGTTAATAACTCTATAAGAAAAGAATTGCTGCCTGAATAAGGTAGTGGACGGAACATATAAAACTTCTCATATCCTCGTCGACCGTTATCAGCGAGTATGACGAAGAACTGTTTTACGAGACCTACACTAAACAAGTGTGTGAGAACTGAATCACTACAGGATTGTCGGGATTCAAGTGGGTACAGATCAAGAATTTCAGGTTCACACTGGTGCGCAATCAATCAATGATTCCCAGCCACAGACCGTACGCGTGGGTACAATGGCTCGAGCTGTCACTGGTTCTGACAATGGTCCAAGAATTTCCAAAGTAGTGAACAGGTATAAACGTATGACGAAGAAAAAATGAGAAAGATATAAGCAGCCGAATTTCACGGAAAAAATCAAACAAGTTTGGGGCTTTCCACAGACTCAGGAACCATATCATACCATGATGGATAGCGTTTGCAACCAGCGGTGGGGATAATCGTGAATTCCCCAACGGGAAGATGACACCTGCCAACCTTATTTGGGGTTTCATAACCTGTGAACACGTCATCAGCCTGCTACCTAGCGGTAGTAGCCACTTAGAGATTTCCCTGGTCTGCCTGCATTAGGGTGTGTAAAATAGTTCCAAAACTTATAGTTGCATATTGTACCTAGGCTACTAAGAAAGTTGGCATAATGTATACTGTCTGACTGTTTGTCCGCATGCCGTGTGACTGTATGGCACGGACCCGAACCACACACACTTTTCAGTGAGCCTAGGAGCCCATGTATCTCAAGTCGATTCAGTATTCATCCGATATCATGCGGGTGTCAGTTTTTTTTAAGTAATCATGGAAAGACTGATGTAGCGCCGTTCTTAGGGAGTCATAATGCCATCAAAGAACGATTGAAGTCATGAGATAGAATGAGTGACGCAGTTTATCACTTCAGTTAAGAAAATAAGTGTCTAACAACGCCATAAACTTTAACCTCGAGATGGCAGTGACAGCGATTACTGGTGGAATGTTCCACTAGGCCACCACTATGTTAAAGAAGAAATTCTGCCTAGCAAGGAGCCAGGGCTCTAAGATGTATAAATTCTCGTGATGTCGCAGACAGTTCTGTTCTGCAAAAGTGAAGGATGTTTCCTCAAAGCCCACATGGACAAAGAAGTAAATGGGAATTAGATCGCTCCGAATTCTTTAGCACCCGAGTGAATAAAGAACAAAACTTCCCAGTCGAGATTTGTCAGCAAACTTTCGAAGGCCTACTGTCTTCGTAGCAGCTCGCTGAACACGCTATAGCGCATTTTTGTCTTTCTTAAGGCCAGTAAATACCACAGAGTTAGCATATTCAAGTAAAGGTAAGACAAAGACCCGACAAAAATAATGAAAAGCTTTCTGGTTTATACGAGAGAATGTCCACTTTATCATGCTTAGTACGTCATAGCCATTCGTGGTCACCTATTTACGATGATAGGGGAGAGATAAGTTGGACAACAGCCAGACTCCTAGGTCTTTCTTGGGGTCCAGTTCGGTCACCACTAGAGCTTTCTCAGCAATATGTACGGTGAACTCATTTCCAGAATCTCCACCAAGAAACACGTGCGTAAACTTTTCGTCATTAGGAGGGAGACTCCACTCCAGTGACACTGTGTGACAGCACTCAGGTCAAATTCTCGTCAACTCTCTTGTCAACGGCCTGTTCATAAACTCCTCAGTTAACTTGCATGTCCGCACCGTTTATAGCACTGTAACGGACCAATCGTATATTTCGTCCAATAAATAGTTGGTCACTATTCTCAACGACCTTTTTGTATGTCGCGTCTAGTGAGTTCGTACATGGGAAAAAGCGACTTAGTGAGCGTGTACTAAGTTGGCGTGCCCACCAGAATATTCTTCCCGCATGTACACTTTTTGTACAACTGCGAGCCACTAGTCCTAGGTACTTTATGAATGCCTAAATAGATCTTCCCATTGTTTTTATAATAATGGAGACCCATCCTCATGCTCTGCCAGGCGTTCCGGTCAACGCAATAGCCGTACTGCTTACACCTTTTCGAGAGAGCAATCCTAAATCATGGTTTGCACAGTTAGTAGCCGCGTTTGTGCTACGACAAATTAGTTCAGCACACATTCGTTTTCACCGCGTGGTTGCAGTACTTTCACCTCAAGCCGGTGGGAAATTGGACAATATTCTGGAGTTACCAGATTCATCGAAACACTGTGAACAACTAAAACTGGCTGTAACTAAGCGCGTTGGTTTGTCTGACCGTCAGCACATTACCCACCTCATAAGTGCGACTGAGCTCGGCGACCGTAAACCATCACAGCTCCTTCGCCGCGTGCCACAGTTAGCAGACACGACACACGTAGAGGAAGCTTTCTCTAAACAGATGTAGCTCTAGCGTTTGCCACAGGATATACAAAACATCCTTAGCGCAAACTCGCTGGCAGCCTTGGCACAGTCAGCTGGTACGGCTGACGGCATTTGAGAAACATGACACCACTGCTCTCCAAATCGCTTCGATTAGTCAGAGTGCGATCGTTATTTTGATCGCCAAAGTTGCAAGCCTAACTACTCAACTCCAACCTTTAACAACACATCGCTCGAGATCGTATTAGACTGTCACTACCTAACCATACAACAGTCAAGCAGAGTCGTGTGTATCTTATCAACCGCCACTCAACGCTGATCCCGACTACTGTTGGTATCATTAGCAATTCGGGGAAAATACCCGACGACATTGACAGCCTCACATATTTGGTCCAGTCAACAAAGAGGACAGCCAATTCCCAATGGCCACTGACAGTTTGTTCGACTGATCGTTTATTCTATCTAAAGGATCGCGAATCAGGAATCCGTTACCTGATTGAAACAGGTGCCGAGGTCAGCGTGATCCCAAATGAAGCTCATGACTCGAGCAGGTCAACCACCCCTAACCTTCGCGCAGTCAACGGAAACACCATCAGTGCTCCACCAGAGCTCTCGTACACTCAGCATAAGTCTTCGTAGGCCTTTCCGCTGGATAAGGAAGATCGCCGACGTCCAAATGGTGATAATCGGTATAAATCTTCTTTAGCAACTCGATCTTCTGGTGGACTCCAGACGACGCCATCTGGTCGACCAAACGACAGAGCTTACCGTTACCGGGATTCTGGCTGATAAGGTAACAATAAATCATGTGTATCAACGCTATAGAAAAAATCGTTTAATTTTCTGATTGATAAGTAGCCGGCAGTCTTGACTTCTGCCTGCAACTACGGGTTCAACGAGGCACCACACAGTTACGGTACGCCCGCCGGTGTACGCCGAAGCTCGTAGGTTGACGCCAGACGAGCTGAAAACAGCTAGCGCCGAGTTTGGGCACACGTTAGAATGTGGAATCATCCGTCCGTCCTGAGACTCACCACTCAGTATGATGCTTAAAGCGTCGGGAGAGGATTAGCGTCCATGTGGAGATTATCGTTCGCTTAATAACGCCACAGAACCAGATCCCACATACACAGGACAGAACGGCTACTCTACATGGTACCAATATGTTCTCGAAAGTCGACCTGGTGCGCGCCTACCACACTATCGATGGGGATGTCGCCAAGACAACCTTTATAATATCATCCGGCTTGTTTGAATTTCTACGTATACCGCTTGGTTTACAAAATGCTGCGGAAGCTTCTCAAAGTTTTACCGACGACGTCACAGCCATTTTGTCCCAGGACATCAGAAACAAGAGAAGACTCTTATTCTCAATGGTGCCTTTCCACGGAATTTTCTTAGCTCTACTCATGGGGCTGTGAATATGACATCTTTTATTCCAACGGTATCAAACTGTTGAAATTGGTATACTGTACAGTCCATTTCGGTTTCCTGTAAATAGATCCACATAACGGCGGCAGAAACATGAACTGTCGACCGAACTTTTCATCCGGCCCCGTTCAAGCTTACTCATAAATAATCGGCCAACAAAGGGCCGATGGGGATCCCATAGCCACGCCATCGATTTGTCGTTGAAGGTATAACGAAGAAACAAATTCCTCACAGACGAAGTTGGAATCAGTATTCTAACCTCAAACGTCCCGATGAACTCATAAGTGTTCAATGGTTTCCATCAGTGACACGTTTGTAAGCAATGAGGTGACATCAAACGAGCACATGAACCTGTTATTGAAACTTAGGTCTTTAGTGGTGTCCACGAATTCAAAGATATCACAGACTGTATTGATACAGATGTTGGCGTATGAGTACTACACCCAAAATATGGTTGTTTACTCTTTCTCCTGTCGTTGTGCGATGGAGTATATTGGTCGCACAGCGAAGCAACTTGGTGAGCGCATAAAGCAGCATCGTTCAGCATGGCTTAGAAGCGGAGTAAGAGGATAAAAACTAGCGCTATCGCAGAACTTCTGGTGGACACGTCACAACGTGAACCCTAGTCGGTCTTTTCGTGTCGCCTACTGAGCTCCTAGACAGCAGCCAAGGTCAATATAACGTCGCAATATAGTTGTCACAAGAAGTTCATACAAGCCCTTGAACTCCCTTGGCTCGCTATTCGCTCATCCACGAAAGCGCATTTCATTCACTCAGATTTAATACCGACAGACCGTTCAAATCACTCTATTGGTGGATAGGACTGATTTGGCTGCTTTCTCGTTATGCAATTGCGACTGTGTATCTTCTTCTTACGCCTTAGTCGACATCTATTATTTAATCTTTAAAAATCTAATGACCTGATGATAAATGTCTCGAAAACATATGTCCGTCAGCTTCTTTCATTCCATAGTTCGATCGAGTACGTCAGTTAGCTTTGTATTGATAATCGGCTGATTTCGATTCATTTTCGCCGCATGTTTTGTCTGACGTCGGCATGACACACGTGACACCATCGACCTTCGACTTCCTATTCGATATCCTTCGCGAACACCCCATGGATGCCCAATTTCGAATACACTTTTCTGCGAACGCTTCGGCATTCTTAATGGAGGTTACTCAAGTGGGTGATCGCTAGGAACTGTGGGTATTAGTGCTCTTCCACATGCGGCGTCTGGGGATTGTCGTACCAATCGCAGGCTGATTGGATGTCAGCTGGTATGCCATGAACCAGATCAGACCAAGGGTGGCTGGCCCCAGTTGTCCTCATTAGGATCGAAACGTTATTGTCACAAAACCCTTCTAGGGGAGCTGTGTAACGACCTGTGGATTAAACCGGTCTACCTGCAGTGTTGTGTGTAACAGTCCCAAAACTTGTGGTTGCATATTGTACCTAGGCTACCAAGAAAGTTCGCATAATGTACAATGTCTGATTGTTTGTCCGCATGCAATGTGACTGTGATGCGAAAACAAACCACACACACTTTCGATTAACTCGCTCGTCGACGGCCTGTCCACAACACCCTCAGCTAACTTACGTTGTAAAGGGATTGAACTGGACAAACGCATCGATACGAAGTCAACCAGTGATTCGCAGTAGGCTACGGCCAAGCAGTGTCGGCAATGCGAGCAGACTGGCATGTCAGCGCGGGGACCAATCCGGATGGCACGCTGCACCAGCATCGGATTTTATTATAACGAGCAGAGGAGTAAAACAAGTTGTTTGAGTGCGTCGCGCGGTAAAACAAACGAGCTACAAGCGGAGTAGAGCCGACCAATGGGAGAGCTAAAGCGTCAGCATCAACTGTAATTCTTCATCTTACTGATGCGTCTTGTCTATAAAATAACCAATAGAAACTCAATTCGACTACTCATCAGTAAACTGATATTTTCTTTGTGCCACGATGACTGACTTTTGCATTCGTTCCGGAAGGCAGCGATTTTCAACACATGTCGATACCGTTTACAGCACTGTACGAGAACATGTGTACACCTCGTCTCTACTCCTCTATTCCCAACGGCCTTTTTGTATCTCACATTTGGTGGACTCGTATTTGAGAAAAAAACGACTGTGCGCCAAATGGTCTCTTCTAAACGTCAACAGCCAAATCGAACAAAGCACTGCGCAACAAACACTTCTGCGATAAACGGAGTAACTGACTCAACCAGCGAAAGTTGTGCAGTTTCGCTACCTGGGTTATCGGTTATAGTCGGTCCATTTAATACACGTATACTGGCGGAAACAAGGATGATAAAACACCGAGTCCATATGCACTATCCGCACGAATGGGCAAGTTCCTTGATCCAAGGAACAAAACTGAGTGTATGTATGCACTGTAAACTCTGTTTTTTTAGTAGTGTTCGTCAAGGGTGCCGATTTACCCCTTCCTGCTCGATTTTTTCACAGGCGACAGCCTGGAAAGTGCACTCGGGGAGTCCAATTGAGCTCCTTCCTGGAGCTTGGATGACCGGCGTTGAGTGTGCAAATGACACTATCTTACTTAGCCTCTCTGCTGAAGACGTGCAGGTCATGGAGAAGGTGAGTGACCGGGCTGGTTTGAATAGAATGCGCTTCACATCTTCAACGCTCTTTATCGTAGGCATTTTATTTGAAATTGCGGACAGTCTCACGTACTTGGGTGGCACTATCTCGTCAGTTTGTAGCATTGTTGATGGGATAGTAGCCAGGATAGCAAAGGCAGAAGTTGTCTTTGCCCGCCTGCGTTATCTGTGGCGTCGAAAAGACGTTCGGCTGTCGCAAAAATGAAGGATATATAATGCTTGTGTACGTTCCGTTTGGCTGTATGGTTCAGAAACATGGCCTGATCACGACGAAGATGTCAACAGACTCGCCGTGTTTGACCATCGTCGTGTCTGCCAATTAGCACACCACAATTGAGAATGGTCGCGTGAGCAGTGTGGTCGTTTGTCAGCGCGCAGTCCGGAGTGCGTGGCCAACTGGTCAACTAATCACGTTGTGCAGCTCACGATGGTTGGGTCACGCATTCCGTATGCCATGACTGTTTGCCCTACTCGGCACCATGTACTGAGGGCACCAACCGTTAGGTGAAACCGTGCATTAGTCAGGCAAAAACGTGTTCACGAAATATGGTAGTCCTGATTACCCTACTGAGCAAAGTGGGTAGGTGTCGTCTGCCTGGCTGGGGTCTTCGCGATCACTCAAATCGCTGTTTAGAAACGTTATCCGAGATGGCGGTGTGCCGTAGTCAATGGCGTACCTGTATGCACACCATTTCTAGTTCTGATTAATCTTCTCGTATTAATTTTTAATCTTAGTAACATTTTTTAAGGATATTCCACGTTACTATTGAAGTGAGTGGAGGCCCGAGCCATAGTACCTTCTGAACAGGCTCATGGTTGTTGATGATGATGATGATGATGAAACTGTACTTTTAACAGACAGATGGATGTCCTTCCGACGCCACAACTAACACAGGTTGGTGTTCTCTATCAGTATCAGTGGCAACCCAACCTTCTAACATCTTATACTTTGAAGGCGCAAAGTACATGCCGTACAGACCAGCCATACTGCTTAACCAATTCAGCATGGTTCGCATTTTTTCTGCTGCAGAACTACAAAAACAAATGTCGTCCGTGCACTGAATATCAGCCAACTTACTATGTGGTAGACATTTCACCCTGGTATCCTAAAACTCCCTGAGTGATCCTCACAAAATATCGTCCAGCATAAGGTTGAAAACGGGGAATCGGACACTGTTGTCGAACGCCACTCGACGTGAGGAACGTCTGAGACGACGGCCTATATATGCGCAATCTATAATCAGAGTGGGCACACAACGAATTCAACAAGTTGCCGTGCTTTATTGGGACTCCTCTGCGATGAAGACAGCGTAAGGTAAATTTTTGTGGTTCATGTGGGGCCCAACGGGTTCTCAACATTTACCCAGGGACAATGTGTATTATTTAAGATGGTCAAAAGATTACCACATTACATATCGCCTTCTTTACGACAGTCTACTAGAAAATCTTTAATAGCACCATATGCGTGCACGACCGTTGAGAAAGCAGCTCACGGGTTCGGGAAAAATCATAGCTCGATATAATGGAATGCGTATGACTTGTTAGGCTTGTGATCGATACACACTCAGGTTAAGATCGTAGACTTAAAGGTGATCTCATGAAACCCGTGAGAAGTAATAGGCCCACAGACCACGACCAGGTGACTACGGACATTCCAAGAAAGCGTGTTAGGCAACCGAGTCGAAAGCAGCCTTTAGGTCCGAAAATACCGCGATAGTTGACTGAGGAAAGGAGTACCGATAATCGGGTGTTTATCGCAAGGTGGAGAAGTGATCTATACATCCGCGACTAAGACGAAAATGTCTGCTTGTTGTAACTCGAATGGTTAAAGAAAAAGGGAGTGGCGGGCGCACAAATGTACAATACACGAACTCCATAAGAAGAGAAAAGACCCCGACCTCCAACCGAGAGTTTATTTACCACAAAACACAACACAGCAGAGGGATACCCCTGCCATTTAAATGGATACAATCTTGCCCCCGAAAAATCAACTTAAACCCCTGTAACATACACGCCGGCCGCTTCTGCTCTGATGCCCGTGAAACTTGCGGACCAACTTTGGGGTAAATTGGAGACACCAACGGACAGCTTTCTTCCGAAACAGGGGTCGCAGCAAGTCCTATAAAAAGCAACACAAACAAGCATGAGCCAAAGACCCAATAAGCCATGCATACGACTTACACAAACAAAAACAGTACCACACAAAAAATGGGCTCGCGGGAGTACAGTTTCTATTGGTCAATGCAGTTAAGCGACTGCCCACCAAGTGATATGGCTATAACTATGAGCACATAGACGGAAGCGTTCGCCGAAACGTCAGTCATCATCGTGGCAGCATACATCGGACCTTATCGATTTTACTGGGACATTTCATGCACATTTTCTAGAAGGGTTTTCAAGCAGATCTCAAATATCAATCGAAAAAAGCTGATGTTGCTTCGGCGGAAGACAGGGACAACTACCCGGGTAACTAAGTAATTCTTATCCAAATACCAAGCCAGCAAAAACCCTGAAATTGCCTAGGTATTCTTTTTTTTAATAAATATCCAGTAATTTGACCCAGTAATTCCAGGGGAAATGACCTAAAATTACCTTAAACTCAGTCATCACGTGATTTAACCCCAAAATTACCCATTTTATATTTTCCAGCTTTCCAACATTTTTTCCGACATTTTCTCACCCTTCACTTATTGCTTTATGTACATATTCCTTCGAAACAATATTGCAGAGGAATTTACTCGGTCGCAAACAGCTCACAAAATTAAGTTTCACGGATCTCCCACATTCCGTATCCCCGTCACACTTTTGTACTTTCCAAAACTGATGACCTTACTGAGGCAATTTCTTTGTCGACCTCCATTAGTTTCAAAGCTTCTCAACCCCCTTAACTAATTTTCAAAAAGAAATACACGGAAGTAGGACAAATTATAGCCTGTTAACATCGCTATCCACTAGACGTATACCTGATCCGCCACTAAGTGTGTCCACCAAGACAAGTCATACCTAACTCACCAGCAACAGAACCTGTTGGACAGAGTCCACGGAAAATCGAAAAGGAACAGAATGGAAAAATTAGATACAATAAGTTGCAGTGATTGGTGAGAAATGACGTGTCCGTAAACAATCAAGAGGAGGCAAAGATGAAACATAGCAGTCTTAAAGTATTAACGCCAAGCAACCCTATAATGCCGCAGTTACTTGCTATTTCATACCGCACAACCTGAATATGCCCTCCAAATGACGATCAGCCAAAACAAAAGAAGTATTACTAGTGTGGTTAAAAGTCCATATCTCTGTCAATAAGTAAGACAGAGCAAGAGTGAAATTTAAAAATTTTACCGAACACATGTTTTTCATAAACGCATACACATGTGCATTGTACGAATTAAATACGAAAACTAGAAACATCGAAGAAGTGACTTTATTTGGGCCATCTGAAGAGATTAGTCAGAAAACATTCATTGCGAAATGAATCGTAACGTATACGCACCAAATCCAGTAGGAATAAAATCAAATAGTTTGGTTAATGTGATTTCGGTTACAACACTTCTGAGGAAGGCCTCCCAAGGTGGTTGAAACGTAGAGTATTACAACTACCTCCTAAAGTTCCGTTATCCTCAATCTGCGATGTGAATTCATTTCGCACACTCCCGTCAGTCGTAAGCCAACCAAAGCACAGTGGTAAGCCCAATTCGCTAGCGTCTACAACAACCAAAACCAACAATCTGTATCGTTACTTACAACTCTTACAAGTGGTGTCTATGCCGATGACCTCGGACTAGCGCCGACATAAACCTATCTGTTCACAGATCATGAACATGAAATGTGTTAAACGGTTGTCATTATCTACGCTGAAGCACCACCTCCTAGTTATGTTAAGTTAAGCGTGCAAACGACCTAGGTATCCAACAGTGTTCCTTTTTGCGAACAAGCGTGCTCACAGGTTACACACATCCTTCATCGTCGTCTTATCTAAGTGTTGGCGGATGTATTGAGTAATGTTAAAGAGTACAACGTCATTGAGCAGCCATGGTCGAATTTCCTTGATTTCTCCGGCAATGAGGCGACGCCCTGATGCCTCGCATTTCGCAGCAATCATGTCGCACGGAGGATTGTGCAGTATGAAAAATTTTGTGGCGCGAAATCCTCTGTTGATGTTGTGGTTGACGTTGAAATATGAAGAGCACCCAGTTTGACCGTCTGCTCCCTCTCCCTCTCTTTCTCTCTCTCTCTCTCTCTCTCTCTCTCTCTCTTTCTCGAGGACCAGAAGATAAACACAAAACGTGCAACCTACGGACGCATGTGTAAACGCGTCTCCTATGACCACCGAACGCAGGTTCGGTTGACCCGGATCGAAATTCGGAATGTTGGAGCTACGCTCTAACTGTATCCAAGTTTTAGAACTGTCGTGGAGACACTACTAAAATGTCCCTGAAACAGAAAAACCCGACAGTATTCACGCTCACGCATTCTATTCGGAAGAAGACGTCCTTCCGCCTTACACTGCATATTTATCGCGAGAACGAGTCAATGAAGACCAATGGATTGGGGACACACGTGATGGGCCCACAAGGTGCACAGGATTGACGGAATGGATAGAGAGGAAACCATGTCACAGGGTGGGAGGAAAACAAGATAAGGATAGGCCATCAAATATCTGTAGCTAACGTGGTCGACAAATGTCGTACGATGGATGAGGCTGTTTCTTCATGGTTGTGTGGCAGTTAAGCATTAGTGTTAACCACTGATGTATTGCTGTCTATGATGATGATGATGAAGTACCTCGAAAAGCAGTCCATATAAGACTAGCCTTCAAATGTGAGTCTGATGAACACCTTTAGAAAGGCGATCAGTACCACGTTGAAACGTGTGTATGCTACAGTAAAGTTAGTTCCGCTCTCACAAACGACTGCGTTACCTCCAATCCCGATCGAAAAGCAAACCCTGTTTTCTACAAGCCGTCCTATCGATCACTTTCTTTGTACTTGCAGAAACGTCATCATCATCACAGAGAGCAATACATCAGCGGTTCAAACTAATGCATAACTGCCACAAAACCACGAAGAAAAAGCAAACCCTATATAGGAAGAGAGACAAGGAAAAAAGAAGGGGACGGGAAAGGACCTAACTACGGAAAATGACTACGTCCACATTCAAACATTCAACATCAAGGTGCCTACACCTTGCATACAAACAACCGAGCTGCAAGTGAGAATAAGGCCGTCATCAGCGA
>QNGE01005587.1:7403-28848 GCA_008508345.1 Paragonimus westermani
TCTCAACTCGCGGTCCACGGACAGATCTGTCGACAAGTTGCTACCCAAGTAGCAAAAATCCCCGCAGCCATTCACAGTGTCTCCAGCGATGCGAATTTCGGGTGGAGGTACACAAGCAGCACCTCCACCAGGAGAAGGCTGAAAAAACGAATACGTCTTACCTGTGTTGATGTCCAACCCGAACTTCGATGCTGCCGAAGCGAACGCTGTAGCTAGACGTTGCAGCTCTTCTTCGCTGTGCGCTAGGAAGGCGTTGTCATCTGAGAACAGAAGCATGCGCATCCTTGAGGTGTGTAGCCGGGTTGGGGCGCCAAAACGTCGGATATCTAATAGGCGCCCGTGCGTCCGGTACTCCACCTCGACGCCATTCTCTCCAGAGTTCATGCACTGATACAGGCGATCAAACGCAGACATCAATGATCAAATATTTAAAGACGATTCATGACCCCTACTTTTGATCTATCAACGGCCAGCATCTAAAAATCCATGGAATTGTGGATGATGAACAAATGTAGTGGAAGTTTTCTTGGTTCAGGCACATGTTCGAAGAACAATCGATGAGGATGTCAATAATGGTATGGTCACTCGCACAATGCACGATGGTGGTAGTTAAGTTCACCGCTGGGGCGATTTCTGAAAGGAACGTATTAGACATTCCAGAATGTTCGAAGTCTGCTTTCTAGAGTACGCTAAGGTATGTTGTGGCAATAATATTGTGGCGGACTGATAGAGTTGTGTACGAGCGTTTAGCTAGACAAAAACTCTATTTCTACCAGACTGAGCCCACTACTCATTTTTTCTCGGATTGTTTGGATACACGCGGATTATGTTATCTGATCTAAGTAAGATATGAGATAGGACAGTTTCGTGCAAAACCAATCAACTGGATTGTAAATTTCATCCAACACTCAGAACATACGGCCGATAACCGAATACCGGTGCCTAGAAGTATGAGTTGCTACGATCGAGAGCCGTGTCCTTGCATGTATCTACTCTGAACTAGGCACCAAACAGACTCTGGAGGTTCGTCTTACCCAGTACTGCAAGAGGTGTCATCACTGAGCGCTGACGACTGCAAACCGTTGTTCCAAACCTTTATCTAACAGTTCAGTAACGTAAACCACGTCCAACAACATTTAGCACTGATTCTTCGACGTGCTAACTTAATGCAACTGCACAACCGCAAACGCGAGAGATTTAGTAAACCTTAACTCATTCCCGGTATGTGCACATTTGAATTGTAAAAGACAGAAACATCTGTTTCCATTTGACCTTTTAATCAATTCGAATCGAAATACGTGAAGGATTTTCTCTCCTGTTGTGGGTTAATACATTGTATTCTGCTCATGTTTTCATTAGAAATGCATTCAGATAAAGTTTGTCTCTTTCAAAAAATCCACCAGAGACCTAGTTGCAGATGATCTTAACTTCGGTGGACTTGTACCAGCGACAGAAACGACATGCCCAGATGTGAAAAATGCTCTACCATCTAAGCTACGCAATCACGCTGGGAGCTCAAATTTTCGATAAAACAGATATAGGGTGGTCACAGATCAAATGAACCAAGTGTTTGTTCATCCAAAATTTTATCTCGTAAGAAACCCCAGTAACCTGTCTGCGGCGTGCCAGCGATACAGATGCTCATTTCGTCAAATGTACGGTCGCTGGTTTGGGCCCACTGTCACTCCAATTTTTTCCACCTCAAGTTCGGAATAACAACAGTCCACATCACCTGGCTTCGAATAAGCTGAGGAGCGAAATATGTAAAGTTAGTTCTATTCAAAATTGATTGACCGCTTTATTCGTTCAGTCTTCCGGGAGTTCACTTTGATAACTTGCCCTTAAACTCCAGAAAGATTTAATACTGAAACCAATGTGAGAATCGCTTGTGAAAGACAATGGATTGCTCGTGTGAAATAGCAAACTGGCTCTGACGTTTGTTTCTGTGGCAACTGCAATCACCGTTAATCTTGTTTAGCCAGCTGTTTGGCGATACCAGCCAGTCTACTTGTACCCACTGTGTACAACATCCATCTTACAGTGTTTCGTGAAGTTCTGCCCCCAAACCAATACTCTACGGCAGATTCGGTCCTTATTTTGACTTATCAGATAGTAAATACCTAAATAAAGATAGAATCAAGAACTCTTCGAGTTACAAGCCGAAGCTCTTCTCTTCCCTGTCATCAGTCGTATGTATACAGTAATTTTAGACCAACTTGTTTGGTGATGATGTTTCAATTTTGTCAACAACACTGTTATATTAATTAAAGTAACCACATTGCGGGAGGTATTTAAGACAAGCAAAAACGAGTTACTGAATAGCTCTTCAGACCTAATGTCAAGGGTCGGGTTTACAAAGACATTACGAGCCGTACTGGTTTTTTCACGTTAAATATCGCCTGTAGTGTAGCTATTCTAGCCGGTCTGATGAAGTTTCTAACTGAAATTAAATGTTGCTAGCGTAAAAGATATTTTAACATTAATAAGGTCATACAACTAATGATGAAGAACAGAAATTCAGCTCGTTAATTAATGATTACGGTAAATCCTCTATCACAGTGAAACCAAGACAACACCCGAAGTCGACCTAACGAGTTAGATAGGCATATCAAAAGACTTACGGATCTAATGGATGGTGGCATAAAGAACTACAGTCTTGATTGAATGAAAGTGTCATTCTTCCCAGTCATCACAGCAAATCGAATCGATTGACTCAAAACTGGCCGTAACGCAAAAAGTTCAATGTCTTCGATTCTATTCGCAGCTCATTTGATCGGTGTAATTTCTATGCGCTTTGAATCTAAGTTCTGTAGTGTAGTTCTACTCTCCCGTGACGTGTATTTAACTCGTGAACAACGATTACGGAATCCCCACTCATGAATCGATACTTCGGGAAGGATTTCTAACTTTTCTTGAGTGTTCAGTCGGTCCACTTCTGACGTTTCGTTTGATGTCTCCAATGTGAACCTGTAAGGAACCATTGCGCCTTATTCTATAAATGCATTTGTTAGTTTTCTCACAGCGCAATTTTTTCTATACAGTTTTGCCGTATTTTAAGAGTCGCTTTTGTACAAAATCCTACGAACTGCATTTGACCTTTTTTTCCTGGTTAGGATATCAAAGTTTACTGTCGGTTTCGTTGGTACCTTTGAGTATGGGTGGATAACTCACTCTGAATGTTTCCCAAGAGATCTGTTAGCGTAACTTTTGTTCACTTTTTTTGTTGGTTGTCAACTTCCATAGGACTCTGTGTTCTTCCATATTTCCTCATAGAGACACACCCTATGGCATAGTGAAATTGTAATGCCAATATAAAGTCTTTCAGAGGAAAAAATCCATAATTGGTAGTGCTCGACTCATCTGTTGGTTTGCAGCAGATATTCATCATTCGGCTTCATTCCACCTTGTGAACTAGACTGTTCCGAAATGTTGTCGAATTGTTGCTCAACTCAGTCAACGTGGTCAAGTTTCTATTTAGGTGTCATAAAAGTCGGACTAATTGCTTTCGTTTCTTGATAAAACCGTCTCACCTACCTAAAGTCACCAAATTATTCATGGTCCACGTAATTGCAATAAAGCGTTTTCTTCAAACTTTTTCAAATAGGTACTTACCGAGAGAGGGATATTTGATATCCTGTAATCCGGTTTTGTTCTTGTTCGAAATGCACACAAAATAGCTGGTGTGTAAACATACCATTATCCCGACCACTGTCTGCCCAATAACTAAATTCACTCTATTCTTTGTGGTGACATTTACTAACAGTAATCCCCTCACCACATTAACGCTACACTTGTCAATGACGACACGCTAGCACAACTAAAGGAAATATCATACTCAGTGATCCATTCTGTATTCTTCTCAACGGCATACAAGTTCTTGGTACTATGACATGAGTTTCCCACTAACCGTTGGAGCCCTGTTTTCAGGTGTGTCTCGCCAAGTGGTCTTCGGGAAACCGCTACCATATATATCGATCAAAGTTGTCAGCCTGGTCAAAGACGTTGTCCAGGCGGAGATTGTATCTACGTCGGTCAGTTCTGTGATGGCCGCCGGGATTGCTCGGATGGTTACGATGAACGTCCAGAAAGTTGTGGTAAGTTGAATCATAGAAGCTCCCGCGGTATGAGATAAATAATGTTAAATCTGAGCGAGCAGATATGAGTGTACCATTGAGTCAGTGAGCCCAGTAACGTCAGTTTACAAGGTGCGATAAAGAGAGCTATCCCATAGTAATCAAAACATCTCAAAAAGAATTCAGCAAGCAGGTATATAAAAATATTATGATTGACTTCAGGTCATACAAACTGAACAGATTACAAGTTGGTAAGCGAAATTGTCCTGAACAAACTCAACGCACTTAAAAAAATTCGATCTTAAAAGCCCACTTGTTTTATGTTTCTCTCCAAGACAGTTTTTACAGTGAGCAGGCAATTGTCAATTTCAGTATGCTAACACGACAAGGAATGCTCACAGGTTAAGTACTCGTGTTGGTAAAGCAGTTCTGTTTCGTGAACAAGTCGTTTGGTTAAGAATACAACGCCAACAGCAACCGTAGCATAAACCACACGTCTTCTCAAGTCAGTTTCAAAGCCGTTCTTAACAAAACTGTCATGACCTTTCTTCTAGTTCTGAGAACAGTTGACAATGCTCAATGCAGTTCTCAACATTTTCGTTAGCTCTGAGAAAAAACAACAAAACCAAAGTGCCACTGTAGCAGAGCTGAGACCAGGTCTATTAGAATCAAAGGCAAATTACTAAATCGATTCCTGAGCCAAGCAAAGAACTACAGATATTTTGATCTAATCGGCTTGTCTTGGGAGTGTTAATTATACATACAGTGCAGCACACACTCTTGATTTGTCAAAACTGCATGATATAAAACGAAGTGGAAAGTATGTGGATATCTAGGATTTACGCTTTTACTACTCCAATAACTGCTGTTTGCATATTCGACAAAAAACCGTTCATTAATTTAGTTGCTATTTCTCAATGAATCGTGCGACATTAATTTGTGAGTGCCGAGGGCTTCAAAAAGCCTTGTTCACTTTTTCTTCAAGACCCAAAGTTCGAGCTTGCGCAATATCTGAACATCGGTGCTGTCTCGACAAGGTGCACTGAAAAATTCTCAATGGTTAAACTTTGTTTCATAGCTGAAGGTAAACGTTTTTGATGACTGTAGTTTTCGTTTGGGTTCCGTCTAAGCATATTGCCTTCTGACTGAGTTTACTGAATCAGAACTACAATCCCCGTAAGTTCTTCAGTAAAGTGAGCGAACCGAAGGTCAAATTCAAATACACTTTCCATAGTTGATTTTGAGGTTTACATGGATATATTTTGCGTCTAAGTTTGCATCAGATTTACCCACGTGCGTAATTTGGTGGCTCTAACTCTGTGATTAGCTCTAAGAGACGAATTCCAAGTTTCCATGTGAAAGTCAACCAAATCTTTACGAAATAGCACAATACATTTGGTAACCTAACTATGGGACATTTCAGTTTCATTGAATTTTATCAAATTTTTGGCAACATTTTTCTTAAGCAACGCATGATAGTGAAAGGATTCAAAACGGTTTGTTGTTTTCATGCAACCTTCTTGAAAGTCGAGAAAGTAAAAATCTTGTGGTATCCATCTGACACAGCAAGTAGGAAGAAGCAAACCGCGCCACGAAAGTTAGTAAATTCTCCCATTTGAAGAACACTAGGAACATGTAAACTATTTTGCAGGTGACAAACGATGTCTACTTCAGGCGAAATTTGTGGATGTGATCTAAAATATTAGAAATATCAGAAATGCACAGAAGTTTTCAAACTGCCTGATTTTTTTGAAAAAATTAATTTTTTGGGGGTTGGTAGAGTGTATGTGAATATTATAAAATATTGACAGCACGCAAAGCAAAGAAATCCATTAATCATTTTTATGGTTGATAGCCAGTCCGCTTTAGTTATGACCGCTGGCGGCCACCAGTTATGGTGGTCCGAGTAATTTGTAGTGCTCTTATCGGCGAGAAAGATGAACTACTGGTAAGTAAACAGTTATTAACCGAAAGATCACGTTGGTTCGTCATCATGTATTAACACTCTGCCAAATGACCAACGCTCAAAGACACACAGTATATTCAGACGGTTATTGAGAAATTTAAAACGAACAGTCAAAACTTGGACGGATCATGTTGTTATTCTGCAACATTGAATGCATCTTTGACGGTAAGCACTTTTGGCTATCTGGCAAAGTTTTGATGCATAACTGTAAAACATATTTCAGAACCGTCTGGAAGTGGCAAAGCGAAAGTTAAAATTGATATCCTTGACAGATAACACATTGAATCCAAGTTTATTCGTAAGAATTTTCAGTCATGAAACACTAACTGTCTAGCGTGGAGTTAAGTTTCATTGTTGTTCATTAGACATTAATATCGGAGTCGTTTGTATGGGTGAGTTAGTGGACTGTAAACAATCAAAGAAGGTATCGTTGTTTGGAAAGTGTGTGTTGATAAATGTTACTGACCTCCACAGGTTATGACCCTTAATACCTCAGCGAAATGCACGATCTGTTCTGAACTAATCTTTGGTAATCTACCACTTTGTGTTTGTGCTCGATACAGTTTGGTGTGCAAATTTCCACGAATACCTTGAGCAATGACTAGCGATATATCAACGATCCAAGATACTCAACAAAAAATTGGTCAACAACACCATGGTACTATTGAACAACTTATTAAAGTGAACAATTAGACAACCACAAAATTTTCAATCAGCATATGGTTCCTAGGAAACAGGTTATGATTTGGTACCCAACAAGGTAATGATGATTAATAATCACATAATATAAAGTTTTATACACAAAACAATTCTTCCGAGCAGCCAAGAAGTTCAAAAGCAACGGCAACGAGCCAAACTTCAAAAAGATGATGTACACAACACCCAAGCAAAATCCACTAACAGGAAAAGACAACTGGTTGATCGCATAACCATTAAATTGGTGCGGTAAAACAAAATTATTTGGGCCAGAGTGCAGTTTTTCTGCGGGAAACAGGAGAGGTGAAATACACACGGATAAACACATGAGAAGAGTAGCGTTGAATCAGATTTTCGCATGTTTGGACTTTAAAAATCGATACATTCAGTGATATTGAAAAATGTACAATGTTCTCAACAGTGCCGTTGGTGCAAACAAGCAATCCATAAATCACTGATGTTACTCTTGTTGAAAATGCCGGCGTAGTTACTTTATTGCACATTTCTGGTAAATTTGATGCTATGTTACGCGAGTTTAGACGGTGAGACATATACGACACCCGTAGGCGTTTTCTTCAACCATGGGCTTTTTAGCTGCACTTTAACACACTTGTACGCATTAGCACCGTAAGAATATCCAGACCTCCAATGCAGGTAAAACAATTTGTTATCAATGTTGATGGTTTATACCCAGCATTTGTGTTTGTCAGACTTTATACCATTTAGTTAATCGGTATTTCATACTGTATCTTGCACATAATGTCTGCTATTTATTTAAACTAAACACTCTTCCACCTCGCTGGATATCAGAACATAAACAAGACAAGTTTACCAAACGACTGAAATCAAATATGGATTGCAACACACTTGTGAAGAATCAAAGGGGAGTGCTCCAATGGCGGTTCGAGTATTGCAGAACACCAAGTGGTGTTGGTGGCTCACTCTGTGTAAGAGCTGCCGTCAGATTAAATGACATGGATGGGTTGGTCTTCTTATTCTCACTAGATGTCTATATCCAAAATGACTGTTAGGTCAGATACACCAATGAGAGCCATGCACAAGGACGGATGAGAGATGGCGACTTGTTTTTGTTTGGGTGTATTTGGACGTTTAATTCACTGCGGGTGGGTTGATGTTTTGCAACTGCGTCCCTGTAAAATTGTGGCGTCCGAACAAGGACGATTCATTTTGTGTA
Organism: Paragonimus westermani; assembly: GCA_008508345.1. Taxonomy (NCBI): domain Eukaryota; kingdom Metazoa; phylum Platyhelminthes; class Trematoda; order Plagiorchiida; family Troglotrematidae; genus Paragonimus; species Paragonimus westermani. The sequence goes on from QNGE01005587.1 coordinate 15,334, forward strand.
CACCATACATATTTGTTCAGTGCGGACTGAACGTGGTAAACTCATCTGTCCGAGGGTAGCTGTGCCATCTTGTGATCAGGTTAACGAGAGACTACTGGATGCATCCCACACTTGCACTTCAGTTTTACCATACTTGATCTACAGCGAATGTGAAATGTGATGTCTGAACCCTGAACCGTTCAGCGTATATGACTTTTGGTTCCGATGCTTATGATAGTCTAATCCGGTTACAGATGTCATAGAACACAGACGCATGAATTGTGTGTAATGAACGAAACGAAAGTTTTCCATAAGGATCCCAAAATGTCATAATCCATTAGAATCAAATCAGTATGCTGGAAAGGATTGCTTCTCAACTAACAGACGGCTATGGATAATATGAAAATAACTCACTGTACTAAAAAAATCTGTGCCACGAGTTCATTCTTAATGTTGACCTTAAAAACTGTTACCTGTTTTTGATAGCACTCTGCGATCCGATTTCCAAGCCCTGTGAAGCAGTTAACGGGAGGGCACCGAGTGCCACGCACTTCCAAATCCATTGGCTATGTGATGGTGAGAACGATTGCGGGAATGGCTTTGATGAAGTGAATTGTCGAAATGGTGAGTAGAAATGCAGACAAACGCTTCACATCGACGAGTGAACACGCGCTGTTTTGTCCAAGTGATGACTGTGACCAACCCATCACTAGTGTCTGTCGGTTTTTTCGTGTCGAACCAGCGAATTATGGGTGCTCCAGGTAACAGAACACAATAGTTTATAACAATGTTTTCCGACTGAGTCGTTCAGGAGGGTCAGGTGTACGTAGGCCTGGTTAGTTTAAAAGTGCTTTAACGCAAACAGTGTTCTACATTTGCCGACTCTTGTATTTTCAGTTTTTCACACGTAAACAAGAAAAACAACGGTGGATCACGCCTGTTTTTTTTATAGAACGGTTCAGTTGACATGTTTTAAGGTCTGGGGGGGTCTTAAATCCACTTTCGAAAACCTGTCATGTTATTCTCTACTGGCAAGCTGTAGCAAGACAGTATTGCAAAAAAAGTAATTCTGGTCAAACGTTTAAACGCAGCCGCTTAATCATTACCAGTGCAAGTTCAACAGCAGAGTTGTTCACATCCACGCCTCATAGCCACGTAGACTGCAGTTTTGCCGCTGGCTGGGATAAAATCAACACCACTGATGAGCTCTAAATATCAGGGTCACTCGACTCTGATATTTCTTTTGTGAAAGGCCAGTCGGAATTATTCCTCCGAATGTGAGGGCTGCTTTGAAGTGAGAACTTTTTTCAGCTGTTAACAACTAACTTCATCGTTAGTCATCCAAAGCATAATCTGATGCTATTCAGTGGTATGGATAAGGCTGAAGGTTTTCGTTTGGATATTACTCATCCAGTGAGTTATAGCTAATGCGTCAGTTATCATATCACATACGGACGGTCAGCTAAGCCAGAACGCAAGGTGAACATTCAAGAAGGTCCGACCTATTGACGTCGGATCAAGTTATGTATGAACGCAGCTAAAGATTTATCAACGGGATCCATGGTGTCTAGAAAATGGATTGTGAATGTAATTATGTAACTTGCCTTATTGCTTCAGTGCTTCGCGGCCTTTAAAGAGCACGTTATTCACAAGTCAGTACCTTAGCCTTACATTAACCTCATGGTTTAGTTCAGTTTCAGCGAGCCTCGCTTGATGGTGGTCTCGTACACTAACTAAACTGTGAAGTCTACAGAACCGTAGATCGACTGAGAATTTAGCTTGAACCAGTGTGCATATTTCTCCTTGCTGTGGCATGTCACAGTGATATGTTGAGATTTTACACTACCAATTGCTGTGCCCGCACCAACACAGTCTTTACGATATATTTGAATCAGCCACACCCACAAGAACCCTGAGTGTCCACAACATGTTAATCTTTTCTTTCGACGTCATTTTGTTGTTCACTAGAATTCCACTGATAAAGATTGTGGCCATACCTTTTGTCTCACCGAACATTTTTTCCTCAAATTCTGAAGGCAAAACGCGTGTTGCCGTGTTCTCCTTAAAACCCCTCTGATGTAGACTTACTAGCGAAGTTGCTGGGGCCAGCCAAACCAGTCCCAAACCACTGCAAAAGTGGTCAGAAAAACAGTTGTTTTTGAAGGTTAGTGTAAATGGACCTCAAGCATCTATCAATCCAAAGCGGGCTCTAGTAGCGGAAGTTAAGTGTCGGTCTGGGTAAATATGCGGTAAATTGAATGCAGTCCCGACAATCATGTTATACAAAACCACTCACCGCAAAATTGATATTCTGGGTGACCAGTACGTGCATGTTTTTAGTAGAGTGAAAGGTCAGGGGTCTGCCCATGCCTTAAAGTTAATTATTTATTCTCTCTCTGCATGCCCGATGAAGCACACTGAAGAACGGGAAGAGGATATCACCCAACATAGTCATGTGGCAGAATGTATGTAAAATCCCGATGGTCGATATCTCGGAATCGCATATTCGTTGTTTGGTTCCCTTATTGTTGATTTAACAAATGAGAAGAATTAACCGTCATCGAATGAGAACCGGAATTCACTTTACACTTATGTATATTTTGGGTTTCGATGGTGTAATAGTGTGAATGATTCTTTCTGCAAGCCGTAAATCACTGGAGATTGAGCTGAAAATGTAACCGCTTCTATTAAAGTGGTCCCAAGTTCAGGCTAATCCTTATCCTCGCATGCTAAATTGCCAAACTGTTGTTCAACTATTCCCTTCTTAAAGATACACGGCACTTGAATCCTCAATGTGGCTCCACCCATTTCCATTGTGGTTCCGGTAGTCGTCAGTACATTCCCTTCTCTTACTGGTGCGACGGCACGGCGGATTGTGCGAACGGTGAGGACGAACACGACTGCTGTAAGTTGGTTCGTTGCAGCTGACGTTTGCTTATCATAAATAACCAGTAATCTTAGATCACCTTTTACTACGGGGTGGCCAAGACACCGTGGGTCACACTGGAGTAGTGAGGTAGAAGGTGGAGGCAAACACATCGCACTGGATTTTTGACTTAGCACTGGGCTCAGTATCACCAGTTTCTCAGCTGATCTCAGCCAGCGAATGGCGCCTGTTCACTCTTGAGACATAACTACGCTTGCCAGTACAAGGATGTATGCTCCATTGGCTTCAAATCATTTGGCTTCGTTGCCTTATTGTTTAAGCCACGGTGCATCACTAGTGTTACACAACCAGTGCTTTTACTATTGATAACACCGTATTAGGTTCAAGTTAGCAATAATTATTCGAAGAGCTTACATGACTTATACATTACTAATGACTGACCACAGTATTTACATTCGGATGAGACCTTCATTCCAGTCCTTTTGAACGTACCGGTAAACTAAAATTCGTTTTTGTCACAGTTCTTCTCTCTCTGTTCCCAACGGAATTTGAATGACTTCTCAAGTGCTTATAAGGCGACCATGTTGAAAATTACACCTTTGAGCTCCGATCGGTTAAGGCTGAATTATCACATTTATATGCTTAGTGAAATTTGCTTCTGAGCATGTGTGCAGACCCACTAAAAGAACGACAACAGCGAGGTGTGAAGTGAAATATATTTTCACGAGGGCCGAGGCGTAGAAACACATTGAGACGGTTATCAGTAATATCAACCTGTATGTTGTTCAAGAAGCAAGTTGTCCTGCAGCCCAGATAATCCATGTGAGACGAGCTAAAGATCGTTTACAGGGTTATCAGACGTTAGATAGGAAACTTTTGACCGTGCTGTCACTTTTGTATGTCCACAGGCAATGTCGCCCACTTCTCAGTAGACCTCTCCAATAATGTTTACCAGATTTGAAGGTTATGGGTGCGCCTAGAAGTATTGGGCTAATCGTCCCAGTCGAATGTATTCCAACCGCGGTTCACAGTGATGCGTTGCGCTTATCAGCCAGGCGCTAAAAACCAACCAGTAGCAGCTGTGAGACAAACCAGATTTACCAGACATGTATCCAGCATGATACCCATGGTCGCACACTGAGAACCACACGACGTTCGAAGGAATTTACCACTGGCGGAAACAGCCAAATTCCTTGAGGGTCGAACTGTAATAGTATTGCAGTTTTGTGGTTCCAAATGGCTTCCAACGCTAGTCTTTAGGGTCATTTTCATATCACATTTAGACAGCTTAAAACTCGCGGCTGCAAGCGGGGAAGTCTGCCTATACATGCGGTGGTGCTAATTTGTGAAATCACATCATACAGACTGTTCTAAGATCTGCAAGAGATGAGATCAAACGACACCATCACATTTGACTGTGAAATCTGCTTTGCGAACTAGATTTTCCTCCGATTTCTTGCCGGCTAGTTCAGTCTGGTTGACTGTCGGTATATGTTGAACTGGTCATTTTGCTGGATTTTCGGTTTATGCTGACGTAATGCAATAGAAAGTATCATTTTGAGGCAGCAATTTACACAGTTTTGGTATTTAACCATAAAACAATTAGCATCGGTGTTCGGTAGTACAGGCATATGCGAGAAACATTTTTTCAAAAGTTATGAGTGATTGGCAAACTAGTGACACGTCTGATTACAGTTCGCCTGGATTAGGTCATGCAACAAGTCGATATGGCCATATGAAGTCGACTGCTTTTCGTTGAGCTCCCACTATTAATTCGAAGCGTTTGCAAACATGACTACAGTTGGGATCGTGTAGTAGGACGGTGTATTGGTTGACGACATTAAGAACGATTCTGGTGAGACCAATCTGTTAAAAATGGGTTTGCTTTTTACGTCTACTGCTTCCGCAAAGTAAATTTATCATCTTTTCGGAAGGGGTCGACTGACAAATCTATGGAAGTGCGACAGCTGCAATCAACTAACTGTGATTTTCATGGTATATTTCTGTTGCTTCAACATGGAGAGAAGTCCTAGTCGAGAAATCATCGATCGGAGTTAACAAGACAGTTACTGTGTCCCTTCTCAAGGCAATCGGGCAATCAAAGCACTACTGACAAGCGAATTTGGCTGTGTTCGCATATGATGATTCAGCCGTGCCTAATGTGAGGTGGATGGCGCAGTGGTGAACACGGTTGCCTCATGAAAACGTAGCCGGAGTTCAAATCCGGGCCTTGGTAATGATATGCACTACTGACGAGCTCTAATGAGAGCGAAACTCGAGTCTAGGTGCTGACTGGAAAGTCTATGTGAATGCGACAGCTGCGATCAACTGTGGTTGATTTTCAACTTATGCAGATTTATCTTATTCACCATGTCGCTCTACATCGGTCAGACCACCTGATGCTCAAATACCTCCCTCTCGAAAGAAACACCCGTGAGAGTGAGTTTCGTTTATGCGAAGTATTGCAGGTGAATCCGGCACTCTACCCTTCAATGACATGACATCTGGATCATGTCTTGAGGATGGTTACCGATCCATGCAGAACTCCCCTTATGGATATCCCAGCTGTTGAATGGTTGCGGATTTGATTGATTTGGTTTAAACATCACCCACAGTGTATCGCAGCTTCACATCCGAATAGACATTTTGGTCAGTCCTCCTGGAGAAGGGGCACTAAATTAGTCGAGAGTTGATATGATTAGTTCTCTCTTAGTGTGAATTTGGTGACACACTGGTCAATGCAGTCATATTATGAAAGTGTGGCCAGAGCCCAACCCCAAGTCGTGAAATGGACACATACTGCAGATGAGTGCCAACAAGAACGAAACTCGAATCTACTGTTTCTTTTCGAAAAGAGCCTGCTGAAAAGTCTACCCGAGTGCGAAACTGTCTTAAAACCTGAATGAGGTTCAATTTATACAAAAATCCGGCTACCTAGCGGTAATCTAAAACGTTTATTCAACAAATTTAACATTCGTGTTTGTTAAATAGTACTCCTCTGTACATGATTCGATTATGAATGTCTTCAAGTTATTTGCCTGTGCGATGTTTAGTTCGCTCCGGTGATCCGACTATCGTTTGTACTTTAACCGAGAAGTTTCGCCTAGCTCACTACTAAACAATCGAACGAAAAGTTTTACGTTCACACTGTGGATGGAGGACTACAAATATCGATTTGCTCCTGTTCGTTCAAAAATAAGTCGCCAATCTTGCCCAGCACACTGATCTTAACACGTTATCCACACTCACTCTTAGGTTGCACGTGCGACACAGTGAAGCCTAAGTTCACGGCTGGAGGTGATACCGGTCATTCACTGTGATGTGTTGGATGGACAGCCATTGAGTTTGATGGCCCCAGTGGTGTATCAACGGATTATGTAGACTGGGCATTACGACTTAGCCCCGTACAGATGCGTCCATAATCTCATCTATGTACATCGTACTGGTAAATAGGTAAGTGGCCACCATTGCATGGTAAACCGTGAATGGCACGCCAGGTATAATCACCTTTACCTTGCGATCTTGGGAGAAGATGGTTTTGCTACGCAACTGGATTGGCATATCCTCAAACGGATTCCGGTGGAAACGCTGGACAAACCGATGAACGTCAAACGCGTTGGCGAACAAACACAGTAAAGCTTCGTGTAACAAACAGAATGGTTATGCCTCCTTTGGTGGATAGTTTTGTTCATCGATGTTCCGTGACCAACACGTTCGCGTAAACAGTGTTATCCTTTGTTATCACTTTGACTTCCCGGATACCCTAAAGCCACAGTTTTTCCTTTTTTTCACGAACTGACAACATGTTGCTCATACCATTACATTCTGTCAACAATTCCACTTTCCTCTAAAAGAGGTTATGTATTTTTGAGCTCATTAGCTTCCGAACAATCTGGAAAAACCATGGGCTCGAGGAACCAGTCCCAGTCTTTATGGACGACAAACATTGTGGGTTGACGTTCCTTTCTGGCATAGTTTCATTTGCTTTAAGAGATCCAATGAAGCTCAATGTGAAGCCTCTCGCCGCAGGACATTTGAATGTGTATGCTGCGGTCAACTAAGAATGACGTTCAACTCGGTACATTAACCTTCATTTCGTTATTCGTGCAAACTAAGTGAAAAGTATTCCCTGTTGCAAACACCAGTGAGCTTGTGTTATACCTCGCAAGAGTGGATGATAAGTATTAACCCTAGGAGTTACATTCCACAAAATTCTCACATTCGAAAACCCGTAACGTTTACAATAAGGCAGGATGGCGCCTTAAAGTAGATTTTCCGTCAGGTCACTGTAGGAATGCCTTCAAGCTGCTAGTTAGTCTGGGAGTTGATGCAAGTAAAGTTGTGGTCATTTTATTTCAAATTTTAGCAACTGTCAAAAGCACTTTGTTTTGAGGAGTGTGCACCTGTTAGGAAATAAACACGATATTATCTTGTACGACTCCACACGTCAGCGTTGAGTTTTAGTGCCACGTTATTTGACGCGTGTCACAACAGTTGTATCCTTGGCGCTTAATATCCGTTCACAAATTTGCCTCACAGCACGCCCATCCGTTATCGATTCCGGTCGTATAGAGCCATACAGAATCAAACCTGGAGAGACATTGGTACTGGAATGTGAGGCCTTGGGTGTTCCTCCACCGATGATAATCTGGCGTTTCAATTGGGGTTGTTTACCAAATGAGTCACGTGCACGTGCCGAGGTTCTTCCGAGTAGTCGCGGCTGTCGCGGTTCACGCAGTCGTCTGACCATAACCAATTTCCGAAGCGGAGATGATGGAATTTACAACTGCGAAGCCTTAATATCCACGCATCGCGCAATGTCCCAAGATTTTATGGTTTTAGTTGATTAATAATGATCAATTTTTTCTGCTGTTTCCTGCTTCGATCTCTATGTCATACTTTGAAATGTCATCTAGTTCTACTAGTGCGTTTTTCCCGTTTTTTGACTACAAAAAAAGAATTATAGGCGGTTTTTAAAGTGTTTCTTATTTGTGCGAGCTTTATCCATTCAAATGGCCGTTTCATAAAATGTTTAAACTATTTTGAATGCATTTTGCTTGCTTTTGTTCTATACGAATACTATGTGATATTCACATCTGCCTAGACATTGCTTTATCATTTATTTTGGTTCTTCCAAGTGCAAGCGAAGATGTGACAGAATGAAATAGACTTTATTCCGTGTTTTTCATTGCAACTTCCTGTTTCGATGCCGCAATCTACTTGTGGAGTGGCTCCAATGAGCAAGCCACAATATAAGAAATCGGATAGGGTCCTGTGTCAAAATGTTCTCAAATTTATATCACAAGCAGAAAAAAACCGTACGTTGTACTGAGTTTCGTTCTACATCAAGCAAAAAACGTGTATGAAATCCTGCTGGAGTAGACAGTCCCTTAGGTTAGTTGGTTGATTCGACGTGAGACGGTGGTTTAGACGGAATCAAATAGGACATTACTGACATAGTATAGTATAGTATAGTGTAGTTTGCCTTATAAGGACATGTCATTCCTGTTGTTGGTTGAAGTCCAGTTGGGACCCAGAATTTTCTAACTGGCTTTCCTTCCAACTTGATCTCAGTAAATCACACTTCGTCTCGAACTAACTTGTTTCGATTAGAGCTGCTAATTAATTGGTCAGTTGACTGCTCGAGCAAATGCGTTTAGCACTGAAACCGAAGTTGTTGTTTATTGTCCTACGTTAGTGTCATTCATAAACGAATAACGCCAACGAAACTCAGTAGAAGAGAAATCGTGTGATGGGCTAAATCTTATTTAACAAAAGAATAATAGATCAATTTCAACCGATCGATAGTCAGTCACTTAGCTCCTCGATACAAATGTGAGTCAATCCGTATGTTGCAAGCTTGTGTATAATACTTTGGGATGAATACGACGGTCTTGAATATGGCGCATTTATTAGACGACACATGATCATATAGCCAGCATTGATACATTTTTACACTTTCTGTAAAACATCAGACTCTACTAAATTAGTCAACTCAGGAACTCAATGCAACCTTTGCCAGTACGTTCAACAAAATGGAACTGATAATGCCATCTGAAATGAGGAATTTACCTTTAAATTCCCGCCGCAAGAATAATTATAAAATCACTCATCTGTTGCATTGACTTTTTGATCTTCCGAACAAAAACGTTGTCGTTTTGCGATTGTCCAAAACCGACAAATTCGATATCAGATGTCAGTTTTGTTAACAACGAATCAGTAAACTAACAGGAAAATAGTGTGTGGAAAATAGTGTGTTAAATAATTACACTATCGGTTGAGACTACTGGTCATCAAACTATCCAGCAAAACCGTGTGACTTTGTAATACAGCGAGTAATGTTCACTTGGTAATCGATGCTTAGTGCGTTTCTCCAGTGGGAACCGGGTAGCTGCGGCTCAGTCATTGAACACCACCTTAGGTTGTTTGCCGATGGTTAAACAGATTTTTTGAATAGTTGAGTATGTTGTTTTCATTGTGCTGTGTTCCTAGCTGGTTGTTTAGGTTGCAAACGTTACGGGGCCACCCCAAGTAGCATCTTGAGTTCAACACCATGGAAACTGAATTAGCCAATTGTAAATCGTTTTTGTTGTTTCAAGTGGGAAGCTAAGCTATAGGCTTGAGAGGTGAAAAATCAAACAAAATCCAGGGTTCAAACCGTCAGAGAAAAAGCACACGATCATACTGGGAGGAACCTAGAGTTCGGATATGAATAAATCTTGGGCGTGCCTTTTGTATTCTTCTTTTCGGGTGTGCAATGGAAGATTTTTCTTCCAGCAATACATATACTTAATATATATATATATATACATATATACATATATATCGCTGTCATTCAAGGGTGCTGATGTGACCATATTGATTAGTGGCAAACTGAGCATATCATCAGATCTACATGCAACGCTGTGGAAATACGGAACATACTCAAGTAATCACTGACAAACTTTGGTAGTATTCCTGTGGTCATCATCATCATCATAGACAGCAATACATCAGTGGTTCACAATAATGCTTAACTGCCACACAACCATGAAGAAAAAGCAAACCTTATATAGGAAGAGAGAAGGAAAAAGAAGGGGACGGGAAGGGACCTAACTAATGAAAATGACTACGCCCATATTCAAACATTCAGCATCAAGGTGCCTACACCTTGCAAACAACACAACCGAGCTGCAAGTGAGAGTAAGGCGTCATCAGCAAGACAGCTTCCTCACGGCTTTCACTGCCCCGCATCATTAAATGCACTTACTTCACAGACAACTCGGACAAACAACGATAACATTCACGCCACTGAGCTCGATTAGCTGCCATCTCGCCTGGAGTCTCCAACCACCGACTCTGTGAGTCGCGTGGGCCCCACCCAGGAGACGAACTTGATCTACAGTGGCCGACCCCTTCGTGAACGAGTTCATTTCCCTACGCCAGCTCATTATCTGTTCACCTCTCACCTTACACCAGTCGGTCGCAGTGTCGGCGAACAGTGCTCGGTGTGGAAGACGACTAGTTGGCATCCTTAATACGTGACCTAACCATCTGTGGTGTTATATAGTGTGTAGTACAGTGGCCGAAAAGTGGAAATACTGAGCATCTGTGGTTACACAACAGTTTCTCCTGACAGGAAGTCTGCAGCAACCTGGGAAAGCTGGCCAAAGTGAGAGTCACTTTTGAGTTTTGATAAGTGTACTTTGCACTGTTTACTAAGCTACCTGCAAGACATTAGCATAAACCATGGAAAGTAGTAATTAACCCTGTTCTATCACGGGATTTAGGCTTAGTAGTCATGATGTGAATTTTTCGGGGAAACATTTTAATTTTTTGTTCTGTTTGTACATACCCTCTTAATTTCACTTCTTTACATAGTTTGTACATATTGTGTCTTGAAGGTTCCTCTTAGACCACCTGTTGGCTTTCACATATTCCAGTTCGTGCCATCGTTAGACTTATATTATTCGCACTGATGGTTCTTTACGCAGCGTGTTTAAACTGTGTATGTTTGACGTCATGAGAATTCAATAGAATATTATCATGTTCGAATCCGTTTCTGTTTCTGTGGTCATTATTCATGGCATACATCTACTTAGCTTCATGAATGCTCATCCTGCATAGTCCGTGCAGTCTAAATGGCGAGAGTAGTCTAAACTTTCTAGCAGTGAGCATTTTGAATAGATTTCTTTATATAGGCCTTTCAAACTCCCTTTCTACAAAATCCTAAGTAATTTGTGACAAGACCTTTCAATGTAAACAGACCCGGGTGAGTGTGGCCACGTATGTGCGGGTTTTTGAAGCCCGGTTTTGTGGGTGAAGAAACATCCAACAGCCGTAACCATTTGTATATCCAAATTAAATTGCAGAAATTTCCATGAGTTAAACAGAACACAAAGAAGGCCGAAGCAGTCCTTTGATTGAATGGCATTGGTTTTTGAAAACGACCTCAGTCGATGCGAAGGGTAAACACATGAGTATAAAACACCAACTGAAATAAACAAGTTGATGGATTGATAATTGAGTACTTTTTCACAGTAAAGTAGACGAAAGAATTGTGACTTTTGGCTTCCTCGGAAGCACTGACTGTTGACTCTAAATTGTTACCGAGCCCTCTAGAAAAGGAACTAGCATTAAAAAACGAGTTTCTATTGACAAACGCTATCTAAGCCACAGAAATATAAAACGTTTTCTATAACGTCATTAAATACTGTTCAACTCATGTTTCCGCGGGTTCTCTTTGAAATGTCCATCTTCAATAAATATTGCGGTGTTGCGTTTTTTGGGCACTGGACGGAGTCTCCAATGAGTTCACCTCTTCATCAATAGGTTGACGAGGACTGTAGGAATAAAGGTAGATAATACACGGTTTACCGTTATCCATGGAACCAGTGTAATGTTTTATTGCTAACAGTTACTCAGTAGCTGAAGTATTATTAACCAAATGCAAGTTTAATTTTTGATTGTGGATCACCTTGGGTACTTCCCGGTTTGACTTTGACCACTGTGTCTGTTATGTATCCACATATAATTATCATGGAACCAATGGAGATCATACATATCCCCAGAACAAGAGAAAAACCAATGTATCACAGTGTTTTACCCAGCTGGTCGAAATAATGCTCAATGTAGATTATTCTACAGCATAATATCACAGTTTGTATGGGAATAAACGCACGATTTTGAAAGTGCTCCCGTGAAGAAAGAGTGCAAAACACTTTGAAAGAAATGGTGTAGCTAGTCTTTCAGACACAAACGGTGATTTGTGATGAACTGTTCTTCCCATAAAAGTTGGATCAAACCATCTGGTTTTCATCAGAACAGTTGTGTAGTTTAACAGCAATGCACGGTAACAGCCAAGTCAGATTTGCCTGATTAATCACACAGTGTCTTTCGCGTGACTAAGTCATCGTTCCGGTAATGGGTAATCGGTGTGTCTTGTTGGTTATAAGCCCGCAATGACAGGTTACCCTTCTGCTGAAAATACATCGGATTATCAGTGCTGAAGAAATCATGATGAACCGAGACGCAGCAGAAACCGCGTTATACTGACACTGTAGACGGCTAAAGCAGTTTAGCCTTTCCTAATTAAACCTACCTGAATAGGTTGAGACTTAATTTACATATCAAATGTACCGCCAGTATAGATGAGTTCCACTGGAATCGTCTTTTTCACTATGAGTAAAATTGAACCCACACCTTATGTAAACAGAACTAGTATGCATTTTGTGGTCGAGTGGTTGATTTCAAATCGAACGCTTATAATTCGTTCCGTTCTAAGGAACGTCAATGACACCTGGTCATTTCATTCAGTGGCAAAGCTTCTTCACTAACCTCACCGTTTATATAACACCTCAGCTGAGTGATACTCTTCACTTTATGTGGTCCGTGGATTCGTCAGCACCCTGGATATCCCGTGCCTCTTTCTGTCCACTTTTTTCAAAATTAGCACTTTCTACCTCAGTTATCTACAAAGTCTCATTTTCATTTGAGGACGACTCTTGAGTTAATGACGCAGCCGACTAAATTACACTATGACGGTATGACTGAAAGTCAGACTTTCCTACTTTTTATGGACTGATGATCAATCACTCACAGAACTGTTACAATGAGGGGCCCAAGTGGGCTCATAGCAGGTATATAAGATTTACGTAGGTAAGTACATCTTTGGCAAAATGAAATGACTGCTTGTGACAAGCTGACGGAACAAAGCCAGCGAAGAATGCCGGTCGTGTGGTTAAATGTGGGCGAATATATTTTGTGTTAACGCAGCGATTCATAGTGAACTGTCAGTGAGATCATCAGTAACTGTTATAGGGAATTACAGCTTACAACATGGAGACATACGGTGATAACAAGTCTGACGTGGTGTGACGGCTTGCGCATCTCGATGATATTTTGGGCTAAACTGGACAGAGTTACTCATACCAGGCAGGCCAACAGGTAGAGGTCTGACAAACCACAGTCTCCTAGTCCTCCAGGTTGGGGGTTGGAAGATGGTCGACATCTCCTCCTGAAAAACGTACCATTTCTGGTACACCGCCACCCACCCGCTGCCTTGCGGTACAGGCTATTGAGCCAAAGGCTTTGGTTGAGAACCCTAATCGTTCTCCTGTCTAGGTCTGGGCGTCCTGGCAGTATCTCAGCCCACACACAACCATGAATAC
>QNGE01005587.1:30227-41450 GCA_008508345.1 Paragonimus westermani
TGGGGTCACTCGATAATAGTTCCTATATTCAAGAAAGGTATCAGGGGCTCTTGTGAAAACCACAGAGGAATTAGTTTGACCCCAGTCATTTCTAGGGTTCTAGCATCTATTATACTTCGCCGACTCACTGCTGCTCGGGAGGTAAACATTAGGGAAGAACAGGCAGGGTTTCGTCCCGGGCGGGGATGTGTAGATCACATCTTCACTCTTCGTCAAATTTTGGAGCAGCGTCATGTGTACCGCCGGCCAACAATTGTTGTGTTTCTCGACTATAAAGGTGCGTTCGATTCAGTGGATCGATCTACACTTTTAGAGTCGCTCCAACGCAGAGGTGTGCCGACTATGTACGTGAACATACTGTCGGCACTTTATTCCCATACTTCAGTTCAGTGGCGTACGTCAAGGCTGTCCGTTGTCACCATTTTTGTTTAATTTCGTTATAGACGAAATAATGGAGGATTGTCTGCGGCACTCACAAGATGCCGGCGTAGACCTCCTACCTGGTGAACCACTGACTGATCTTGATTATGCTGACGACAAGGTGTTTGACAACTTTCAGTCGGCACAAGTAACGTTAGACGCTATTTCACGTTCTGCTAAATACTTTGGAATGCGCTTTGCAGCCTCAAAATACAAAGTGCTCCTGCAGGATATCTGTGACTACGTAGATTCGATGTTAGGTAATGTAGTGATGGAGGTTGTTGACCGGTTTGTATATCTGCGAAGCTGCATCAGCGTCGTCGATGGAGGTGTAGGGAATGGAATGGAAACACGCGTTAATAGGGCTAGGACGGTATTTGCTGATTTGAGGCATCTCTGGCGACAGAGGGATATTTCTCTGAAGCTTAAAGGTCGTGTATATAAGACAACGGTGAGGGCCGTATTACGTTACGGCAGCGAAACCTGGCCGCTCCGGGTGGAAGACGTGAATCGTTTTCAAGTATTTGATTACCGATATTTGCGTTCAATCGCTCGTATCGGGTGGCACCAGCGTGTAAGTAACGAGGAGGTTAGGAAGCGAGTGTTTGGTAGTGATTGCCAAGCGAGTTCTTTTGTTCAATCTCTACGTTTACACAGGCTTAGATGGTTAGGTCACGTATTAAGGATGCCAACTAGTCGTCTTCCACACCGAGCACTGTTCGCCGACACTGCGACCGACTGGTGTAAGGTGAGAGGTGAACAGATAATGAGCTGGCGTAGGGAAATGAACTCGTTCACGAAGGGGTCGGCCACTGTAGATCAAGTTCGTCTCCCGGGCTGGGGCCCACGCGACTCACAGAGTCGGTGGTTGGAGACTCCAGGCGAGATGATTAGGAATTAAGTGATCTATCACTTTCAGGAGAACCTGATGAATTATCTTCCCAGTCTGTACTTTAGACCACAGCAGTATAGAGGTATAGCAAACTGAAGAGAATTCGGCGATTAACAGTTGTTCATCACCTGGATGCCAGTGATATAGTAAGTAGTGGTGTATCTTACTAATGAAATGCATTCCTTATCAGTAATACTTCTAAAATCTTTATCGAAGCCTGTGTAAAAAGGTGAAACTTTGCCGACTTTTAACTACAGCATGACGCCTTATATATATATTGTTAGAGAAATTGCACCCATCATAATTTGTGTACCTATCTACTAAATTCTTGTTAGTAAGTTTTTCCGGTATCACACATTTGTGTGTTGTGAAGCTTTTGGGTCTCTTGAATAATTTTCAAATTTTTTTAGCATCTATCAATACCTCTGTTTTACTTGGGATAATTTTGTCTCAGTAAAGAAAATTCATAAGACAATTCCACTTTTCCTGGTTAAAAAACACCAATAGGAGATAGTGGGGGCTGTTAACATTACTATCGTTTAATTGTCAGTTGAAATAAAAAATGATTCAAGATTCCTCAGTTTATTTTCGTGTAGTTTTTTCCGAAGTGACGGTATTCCTTTGAAGTGTATTGTTTATAAGTCGGTTCCCAAATAACTTTGTGGAAATGATAACTTAACGACTTTCACGATGGCATCGTTAACAATGTAGGAAACACCTAAAGTGTACAGGTTGTCTTTCTCAGGGCGGTAGTTAATTCCAACGCTTTTGGAAAGGATACATTGTATAAGAAATTGTGAAAGAAACTGGATTATCTAAAGAGGTAATTGAGTTTACAAGACGTTTGAAAGAGGAAGTATGTAGTCAACCAAATGTAATACTTACCTTCTAAGTCACACTCTATAATCAGTACCTACATCAATTAGTCATAATCACAGAGTAAGTGTGACGGCATTTTTCGTTTCACCTGTACAAGTGAGGATGGGGAAAGTAAAATTATACCCGAAAACACCAAAATGAGGTTAGCAGCCGGAAGAAAGTTTGATAGTAGATCACAGAGTGAAAATTTCAACCGTATATTACTTCGGAGTTTTGCATACCAGAATAGGTATGGATCAGATTTGTGGACCTTTAGATCAAGCACTAGGTAGTCTGGAACCTGAGGGGGTTTGAAGATTATTTAACTAATTTATTTCAGAAAATCAACAAACTAGGATATGTAAATTGGGTGTTGAAATATAATATACTGTCCGCAGGGAGCACTGTGAAATCTACATAGCAAACTTGTATACCCAGTGTCTGATGGGTTACTGGAAGTTATCACAAACGTAGGAGAGTACGCACAACCTTCGGCTGAATAGCAAAATTCGATATCCCTCAAAATTCTTCGAATAAAATCATTTAAACGTCGTCGTAGGACCACGAAAAATCAAATCGTGACTAAGACAATTTGAACGGGAAAGAATCAAAAGGTAAACTACACAGAGTTAGCGGTTTTTACTGAAGAATTCTTATCACCAGTGATACCAAACTTTCATTCATTTATTAGGAGATATGGTAAACAGTGTGAATAATAACTTTCGTCAATAAGCCTAACAACATTTTGGGTATTGAGGATACGAAAGTTATCATGACCTTATTGTACATAGCCACATGGGTTTGGGAACCGACTCTAGTCTGACCAAGCGACTTGAACAGAACTGCAGAACTCTGATTTTCTTTCATTTACATTCAACATTGATGTACATTCTCGCCGGTAGAGAACTTTGTGCACATCTTGTGTCTGTTGTGCAAAGATGAAGATGATTAATTCATTACGTTGACAAGAGGCATGGTCAGATTCTATCCTGGAAGTAACCAGCCACAAATTATTTGATACCAGGTTCGACTAACCGTAACTTCATTTGAGCCAAACAACTGCTTCCTGATTGTCATCGATAATTCCGCTATTGAAAGTCTACAGTGAGATTTAAGTAGTCTAAGCTGATAAGCCTATGGAATGGCTCTTTGAATTTAGGCATACTGCTTGGCTTCAACTTTTTTTGGGTATATAACTAACAACTGATCAAAACATGTGACCTAACATGCTTGAGTTCAACGTAGTATATTATTTCAATTTACATGTTTATGATGAAAATTTGGAAAACTAGGATTAACAACAGATCTGAGTTGAACGATCGGCTCTAACAAGAGACTACAGGAAACTCGAGTTCAAGGTCTCCTTTCAAAATACGCCCGCTGAAATGCACGCAGGAATAAGAAAACGAGAGGTTGGATGGATTCAAAACGAGATAGCCTCTGCCCATTGCAGACAAATGATTTTGTCCATTGTTTCGGTATATGACCGCGCACCCACAACATGCACTTTTCGGAGCTGATGTGAAACAGACGGTCTGGTACTAAATGCTTTCACTCGTTTTTTTTTACAAACCTTGTGGCATCCATTAGGCACAAGCCTAAGCACGTGAAATTTGCACTGGAAAGCTTTCACGAACGGTGAGCTTCTCGAACGTGATCCTTCAAAACATTAAGGAGTGAGTTAAACAACATTGCATTTGACAACAATTCTCGCGTTCATACGGAATTTCTTGATGGCTGTACTCGAAAACAGTGGGGTTACACTACAATTTACATGGTTGCCGCCGGAGTATTGACAAGTACGGTAAAAGCTCCAAATTGAGTGTGAAATAACTGTACAGTGATATATGTTACGTCATAAATGCCTGTCTGAAGTGCCTAGACTGTTCAATGATCTCAAGAAGAAACAAGATAACAGGCCTTCTAAACCCAGTCGGTAACTCCACACTCAACACTTCTTAGTTAAGTTAGAACCATACTGGTATGAAGAAAACCGCGGTTGAAGCAGCCGATCATCAAATTGACATTATCATCGGTGTGTCTGATGAGGGGTGGGAGAAACAGTTTAAAGGAGTCCAAGGTTATTTACATACTACTGTAACAACAAACACCCTATGTTGTAGTCTAATCGTGAAAGTTTTCGCTGATGTTGTTTGGTCTCGGGCAGTTGATCAGCAGTAATTCAGCAAGAACTTTTTGAGAAAAGGTTTCCCTGAAAATTATTTAGACTGCATCTGCACACGTATCGTATCACTCGGTACATAAATATTGTTCGTGTTAGTTACACCAGTGAGCCCATTAACTTCCAGCTGTGCTAAGTGTCACATTTCAGAGACAATTGGTGATGAATTCATCAAACGCTCATCCCTTAAAATTTCAAGCCAATCAATACTCTCAACTAATATGCACATACCAATATAAACAAAGCATCGACATTTGTGTAGGCGGTAATCAAGAAATGTGTCGTCTCATAATTACCCTTTGTGCGAACCAGGCTCTTCTTGAACTTTGGCAGCTCATTCCACAATTCTGCTACCTCCGAAGCTGTCATCACGTCCCCCATCGTTTGCAACAAATCCGATAGTTCAGATTTTACGATAAAACCGCTTTTATAAGAGGAAACTTTCTGCAAAGAAAGCAAAATATGAACGACAAGTTATGCAAAAACTTAAGAGACCGGTTGAGAAATTTCTATCCTTGAGTTATAATTAGTTCATAGAAAGCAAACAGTAAGTGCACATGACGTACACCCAGTGACCACATTCACACAACATTATGCGTAGATTAATTTGACTTGAAATGTTAACTGCATGATGCTCAGATGAAAATTACTTTCTCATGTTGTTCAACTTTACTACTGTATTACTAGCAGCATGTTATCCTCCATTTCTGAAAACTGCTAACAACATTGTGGCATGCTATCTCTCCATGGGTCGAATCCAGCCGAAGCCCTGACTTTTCACAGTTGGGTCTTGTTGTATACGTGTCAAGGCTGCCTGTGTTCCCCACACTCGTGCCAAGGCTCGAAGTATGTTCTGATTGGTAGTGGCTTCAACGACCAACGGCTCACTCGTCCATGCACTTTAAAATGACCCGAATGCTTGTAAATGCGACAATACACGATACGGTTCTACTGAGTCACTTGTTCTTACTGCTGTTGTTATTGTCCGTAAGGCATGTAGCGGATGGGGCTCGAATACAGATACAACATGTCTCATATAAAATCATAGATCTGCCACACTACTCATTAGTAACAGTGTGAAATTGTAATCATCTCAATATTGTCAAAATATCAGGTGAACAAATGGGATGGGAATATCTAAGCTATGACCCACCTCTAATAATTGATCATTCTATAAAAATATTGGAGAAATTCATAGCTTGTGATAGTGTCGGATAAATGAATTTGTCTTGTTTCATGTTACACTTGACGGCAGACCATTTTACAGATGGTGCATATGCAACTACAAACTAACCCGTACGTGACAGCTGATGGCCTTGTTCTCTTACTAACAGTCAGTCTTTATAACCACACCTTACGCACGGTTTCTCCGACATGAATGTACACAATCATTTCGTGCGCAAATTTAATCAGCGCCAAAAGTAATCCGGATAGTCCGCAAATCTTAGTGTGAACTTGTGCTCTTCTGTTTTGCATATCGCTGAACTTTGGTTTTTTAACACAATAACTGTTTTAATTAAACTCAACTATTGGCAGCTGAACTGTAAAACAAGGCACTGTTTATCGATAAAATCTGATATCGCGTTCAACCTGAGATAAGTGCATGTACAATTAACAAACTGCTTCGAAGTTCTCCTTTTAATGCCTCAACGTTGTTTATATAAAACATGCGTAACGGCAGTTCTGTTCAGACTGTTGCCAATTACCGAATCGTAGCACAGAGAAAAATGTTTGTAGTTAACTTTCTGTCTTTTGTTCTATTGTGTCAGTGCAATGTTTGAAGAGATCTGGCATAGCTCTGTGCAGTAATTCCAGGGATCACATTTTACGCACAGTGGGTGCACAAAATATATCGGTGATGGGTAGTTGGTTCTTGACGTTGAAAATATACCGAGCAGTCAAACGGTAGACAGCAATTTTCTGTTGTTTTAGTTAGCCAGGGACTGAAAAATGGTCACCAAGGAACCATAATAAACACAAATGATTCGAATGAAGACGGAACAACTAAAGTCCGCTGCATACAAACAAACAAACAACTTGGAAGTGTTGTGCACCGGGAAGAAAGAATTTGCGAATGGATCACATAGCGATCTTCTGGCGAAGACTGTGGTGCAAAACAACGGAAATGAAACCGCAGCAAACTTTCTGTTTCCTCTGACCGTCGGACCAACAAGAACACGGTTTATATATATACATTTATGTGCATGAAACTGCCAACTAAGTGGTCTGAAGAACAAGCTCCTACAGAAATTTCTGGACTACTAATGGTGCATGACCGCTTTCTCCATCCGCTCACTTAACTGACTTTCGGTCAAGTGGCTTGCGTATCCTTATGACCCTTTTCTAAAAGCGTATGTAAAGGTTACGAAGCAGAATACTAAAAACATAAGGACCTGAATCCATATCACTCTTTCTAGTAGAAGGCGTTTAGGTTGTCATCGGAAACATTGGGGATAGACAGATAGGAACCAATTTTGACCACCTCGGTAGCAAACAGTTGCTGTGTAGGCTGCTATCGAATGTGAATGGGGATTAGCTTGAACGTAACCATAGCCCTGACTACTCATTCAGACTCCATGAATAGCAAATGAGACGAGAATGAGAGATCTGTGGAATAGATGAAAAACTGATCACCGGTATTGCAGAGACAAAATCGCCCTCAGTTGCCACACATCACCATGTGTTTACAACCAACGATGTGAATGGCCACGCAATCGCCAACCTGGTTTACTAATCATGCAAACCTTTTGTGAACAAGTTGGCTTTGTAATGTCAATGCCTTGAAAATAAAAGCTGATCTTGTGTTCCAATCGAGTTCAAGCTGACTTTAGCTGATAAACATAAAGAAAGGCGAGTGTTTTTTAAAGTGTCCATTTGAGAGTGCGTATCACAAATCATTACTTCACTAATTATCGCGTTCTCTATCCGATTATTCGGAATGTGAAATATCTTGAAAAATTATCAGGGTGAAATTTTGTTTCTCACTAATGTACCTATCAAATAAATCAGTGCACTCACCTCAAACGCTTCAGTGAGACGTACTCGCGAACTGACTGGAGGTTCGTAAACATTTCGTAATAAATCACAAAACTGCGGAAAGGTGAATCGGATAAGATCTGAATGATAAGGTGAGAAGGCATACGAAGTTGAGGTGAGAATACTGCATACTTAAATACAGACTCTGCGTTGGGATCTTGTTTGATGTCACTCGCATAGGCATCTATTATATTTTGAATCAGGGAGCAGAAATATAATTTTATTCGGAACAAACGCGGCATACATGTGAACCAAAGATGGCCCGGGGATTCTATATATTCAGTACTATTTAACGGTTGACCGACTACATGGTAGCTGACATTAATTACATTAAAACGATAAGAAGAGTGGTACGAAATCGGAGAAGGACAAGTTACCAGTAGGAAAGATTGTTTGCTAAAACGTTGCGTCCATCACAGATCGATGATGTAGTGGTCAAAATCCTACGCCCTCCAGAACAAATGAGTAGATTTTGCGTTCACATATAACGATGTTTATTGAAATGCATATGAATGATCTCACTGTATTACTAATGAATTGTGAGATAGATAGGTTCAGTTATTTTTCAAAGTGCAAAAAATTCTCAATGAACTGTCTAAAAATGCTCGTGTTCCATATACAGAAAGTCGATATGGGCAACTTCTTCTTCCGGTTATTGTTAGCATATGCAGGTCAGTGTTATCGTTTATTGTCATCTAACCATGCGCTTCCCGTTTTCATGTTGATTAAACAAAATTTAAGCCACTCGTGTAAATAGCTCAAAACCACGTCATAATCTAGAGCGGAGATGAAGATTAGGCGGCGGTGACCATTTGAAACTGAAGAGGTCCTGAACTCATTGGGTGATGTCGAGGAAGGGAATGAAGTGGTCAAACTCAGTCTAGATTGGATGTCTCTGGCATTTCTGCCGAGACCGCCTAAAGGCAGGATAAAAGCGATTCTGAAAGCGTTACAAGAAGATCACGAAACCAAAATGGACTGCTTCAGAATGCGGCGGTTTGAGGGTGCCCCACTTAACTGTAGAGATGACAACTTCCGTTCTGTTATACCACCGAGGACAGCGTTATCAAAAGACAGTGAGATTACTTTCCTCAGTCGCCACGTCTCCTTTTTTCATAGCCTGCAGTCGAATGGTTGTTTGTCGTTGGCTTGATAATGAATTCCAACAAGATCAAAACAGATGTCCACCACTTGACTGATCTCAATGGGACCCACTATTCGGAAAGTCCCTTCAACAGTTGGATAAGGATCATGAACGATGTAAGTTGTTTCAGAGCAGCTCAGAGAGGGGACCACGCCAGTAGTCCGAAAACAGCTTAAGGTTGCTCTTATCCCTCGTCCGGTGAATTCGGAAGGTTCGACAGATACAATTTGTCGAAGCTAACAAACTCAGTGAAATGACTAAATTTCCAATTGTAATGAAAAATCTGAATAAAACTGGCAACGCTGAAAGAAGGGTATGCAGAAGAGAGTCATAGTAGCGTGAATTACACAGGGAGAACAGGGGGGCATCACTTTAACTTGATCAACACTTGCAGACGATCTGAACTTTTCCACCCGTATGAACTTTTCAGTAATCCCGTTTTGATGGGGAACACTTATCTCGAGTTTCATTCTTGTTAGAGCCCGTCAACAGTGCCGTGACTGGAATATGAATTCCATCCATATTCTTACGAAGTAATTGTATTGATCACTATGTCACCGATCTCACATTGTCTTTTTTTATCTGAAGTAAAAAAATAAAGGCATGCACGACAATACGGAACTTTAAGCTAGAGCGAAAAACGATGTCCGCTGAGAGGTACTGGTTGACTGACACAAGAACGCGATTTCGCCGACTGGATCTAAGTCAGGGAGAGTCATTCAGCTATTCGTGGTAGTCGTTCGGATTGTATGGGAAGGTTTGCGTAAAGTTAGTAGTTAGGCATGGCACCATATCAGAGTCAGTGATCATGTAATCACAAAGGTATTTGTAATTTACTAGTGGTAAACCAGACCATGTATGATTCTTTAATTTTGGTGAATAACACAGTGAATTGAAACATGGTAAGCCTGTAACAAACTGTGAAATGGTACTACTATTGAGAAGGCAAGCGTCAAGTCTTGGGTAGATTGAAACAGTTGTACATTCATCATTTTCACGTGATAAAAGCAGGGTGCTGAATGTAGTGATTCACAAACTCTGCTAATCATCTCTTGAAGACCAAAATTCCTGTGGTTATTGCGAAATGGTTAAACATGAAACAACATGTGCAGGTATGCCCGTAGCAGAAGGGTGGGTAATATGAAATCCCGAAGGAGCAGACGACCCGGAAAATTCTCTTTTCTTGTTACCGAAGGGACTGAGTGGACAATCTCTCTTTCCAGAAGAATAGATTAGACTGCAGTCAGTAAGGGTGCAACTGTGTTACAATTTTCCAGAGGTTTCACGACACAGGGACACTGTTCACCATATTCGCATTTGTCACTCAAGCAAACGGATCGGGGCAAAATGAAAACACTGTTGGGAAAAACAGTATCGGTTCGGAACTGTGCTCTTCCGGGGTCACATTCAGGTGATTGACGTTCAGATCACTAGAACTATTCACTATCGTTGTCCACAAAGTGGATATCGTCACTTAAGTCACCAGTAAGACGGAGCACACTAGGCC
This sequence comes from Paragonimus westermani, assembly GCA_008508345.1. Classification (NCBI taxonomy): domain Eukaryota; kingdom Metazoa; phylum Platyhelminthes; class Trematoda; order Plagiorchiida; family Troglotrematidae; genus Paragonimus; species Paragonimus westermani. The sequence goes on from QNGE01005587.1 coordinate 40,267, forward strand.
TGTTTAATCGATTATAGAGAAGTTAGAGCTAACTGAACCAGGAATCACTGGTCCAAATTCAGAACTGGGGCAGTGAAGTGCGACACTGCTTTAGTACGGGGTCTGCCACAATGAGGTGGAGATGGATACAGCCTCGGTGCTCGTTTTACGGGAGAACCTGTGGAATTTTATTGACGGCACTGACTACCACTGAAGAGGAATTGGTGGTTTCGTCAGTGTAACACTGCCAATCAAGGTTTTGTGGAAAATTATCAGCTGGTAAGAAAAAGACGACTGACCCTGAAACTGCCAGTGATTTGACAGGCTGTCACACTCGTAACGTATGTATGTATGTAACAGGTAAGTTTTTTCACGTCCTAACGTTGATTTTGGATGTTGCGAAGACTCGGCGTTGAACCGAATTGTTTGGAGAAATATGAACCGGACCGGTGTCCGCAATCTCAGTGAGCAGCTATCGCGTGGCGATGAGAGGAAGTGCGCGATATTCAANGGTGTCCGCAATCTCAGTGAGCAGCTATCGCGTGGCGATGAGAGGAAGTGCGCGATATTCAAGGGAACCATCGGTGCCTTAGGTCGTGGTGACGTGACTATATGGCGTTGCGATGTGTGTGTGGCCTTGAGTGCGTTGACCGATTGGGATTAGTAGGTCATCAACGTACTCATAGTACACCGTCGGCCANATTCGAGAAACTTGGATGTCTTGGATGTCTGATCTTCTACCCATTCTCCTCTTCTGCTTCGTCGGTGTGTTGTTTGATGAATAGCTTGTCTGTTCTCTCCATAGTTTGGACTGAGTTTTGTTTTCTATCCTTGTCTTCGCTAGAATGCAGTAACATGCACTCCTACACTGAAATGCTTCTTGTGTTACACTTCACACTTCTTTCTTCTCACTTCGGACGTTGTCATTACAGTCTCTCTGTCTGCTTACTCTTCGAGAAATAAGGGTTCACTGTTCTAGCTAGCCTACCAATTAGCTAGCCAGCATTGGCCGGTTGGACACAATGGCTTCACTCACACACATATCGGTCTTATTCCTTCGGGTTTGTGCTGGATGTGTTGTGTGTAGGTGGAACCGCGAGTGCTTCAGCGCAAGCCATTTGTGAGGATGGTTAAGCGCAGGCATCCTTCAGCTTTGGGCACTGTGACAGGTTAATCCGCACCGGATGTTGCCAACCATGTATGTA
>QNGE01005588.1:21156-41449 GCA_008508345.1 Paragonimus westermani
CTCGCGGTCCACGGACAGATCTGTCGACAAGTTGCTACCCAAGTAGCAAAAATCCCCGCAGCCATTCACAGTGTCTCTAGCTATGCGAATTTGGGGTGTAGGTACACCAGCAGCACCTCCACCAGGAGATGGCTGGAAGAACGAAAACGTCTTACCTGTGTTGATGTCCAATCCAAACTTCAGTGTTGTCAAAGCGAAGGTTGTAGCCAGTCGTTGCAGCTCTTCTTCGCTGTGTGCTATCGATGCGCTGTCATCGGCGAACAGAGGCATGCGCATCGTTGAAGTATGTAACCGGGTTGTGGCGCAGAAACGTCGGATATTCAACAGCCGTCCGTCCGTCCGGTACTTCACCTCAAAACCATCCTTTTCAGAGTTCTAAAAAGCAACTGTTACCATGGCAGTCAAATATAAGCTAAATAGGGCTGGGGATAGAACACAACCCTGCATCACGCCAGTGACGATGTCAAAATCATCGGAGGTCGAACCACCCGACTGCACCTCCGCCTACATGCTCACATGCAACGATCTAACAATATTGACCAAATTTCCCGGGCATCCAAACTTACCAAGCACCTTCCACAGTGCCTTGCGCCTCACGGAATCGAACGCCTTAGTGAAGTCCACGAACAGGACATACAGATGCCGATTCCGTTCTCGGCACTTTTCCTGAAGCTGTCGAGCAGCAAACACCAGGTCGATGGTACTCCGACTCGACCGGAATCCACGCTGCTCCTCGGAAACGTTCTCCTCCGAAACGAACGCATTCAGTCGGTTCAGGAGGATTCTGGCAAGCACCTTGCCTGCACAGCTCAAAAGGCTGATACCCCGGTAGCTGTCGGCGCGTTGCTTGCTACCCTTGCATTTGAACAACAGTACGATGAGGGCGTCTTCGAAGTCTCGCGGCATCACCTCGTGCTCCCACATGGAGTGAATCAGCTGGAGCAAAGCGCGTTCCAACGCTGACCGGCCATTCTTCAGGATCTCACCTGGCAGTCCATCCTCGCCTGCAGCCCTCCCGTTGCGCAGTTAACCAGTCGCCCTCTGCGACTCCGGCAAGTCTGGGACGAGAGAAAGCGAAGGTTCGACTTCCTGTTGCGGCGGGCTGGTCATAGCCACCCAATCAGTTGTAACGGAACGGTTTAACAGGCTGCCGAAGTGTTTGCGCCATATTCTCATGATATCTACCGGCTGGCTGCAAGAATAGCCGGTCTTCAAATCTACCAGTGCTTTAGTAGACTGGATAGACTGACCGAAGATCGCTTCAAGCGAATCGTAGAACTCCTTGTGTTGTCGACGATCTGCGAAGCCCTGCATGGGCTTGCCCTGTTTCCTCCATCAGTTGTCCTTAATTCCGCGAACACACTCAGCCAGTTGACAGCGGATGCTCCGGAATCTGGCCCTCTTCGCTCTACTGGCCGATTTAATTGTGAATGTGGCGAACGTGGCATTTCTCTCTCGTACCAGCTTACGGATAGCCAAGTCATTTTCTTCGAACCATTCGGCGCGTTTCTTGCACTCCATACCGATCGTCTCAGTGACTGATGCCGTAATCTGCTTCTTGAGTTGCTGCCACATACCTTCAGGGGTAGTGGATAGAGGAGAGTTTTGCAGACGGGCGACGACTGCACGTTGGAAGGCAGTCTTTGTATCCCAGTTCTCCAGCCGTCTGATGTCCAACTTCTGCCGTTGTCCAAATGATCTGCAATAAACGGGCTTACATACAGGAATAAACAATTTGGTCCTGGCCAGCTTACGATCCGTGCTACATTCAACGCCGCGCATCACCCGCGTGATGCGCACCTCACNTCGGATGCCACCATCCAATCTGTGGACCGTAAACATCCTAATCTGCGAGGCAAAAACAGTTTTTGAGTTGCTGAAGCTCTTATAATTTCTTGAGTGCTTCAGTTCATGGAGTCGTTGAATTAGGTTGGTGAAAATGTCTCTGTACAATGGTGCAAGCAGAGAATGTGCGACAGCTAAGTGAAACACCGATGAATAAAAAAGCGAAAAGTTGCATTTTACGTTATTTCGGAGAACCAGTGGTCGTACATGATGATGCCGATGTTATAGACGTGATAAGGCGTGCTGTTCTTGAATTTCGATAGCAGTTAAAAAGGAAGGCGTGATTATAGTTTCCGTGATTGAACCGTCGTTAGAACATGAGACGAAGCACTTTATGGGGCTTCGAACGCAAGATACAACAGTGAAAAAATTGCGACGCAGGAATAAGCGCGGAAACTGTGCGAATCAAAAGAATATTCTCGGTTATATTAGCTATGTCTAAAGAAGCGAGGAACAAATGCTATCCAATGAATCACCCACTATCCACATAGGGTCAACCTCCGTCGATTCGCCGTTCGACGTGTCACCATGTGAACGAAGTAAACGTGCAGTAAACGCTACGATTTTTATTTGGGAGGCGTTTCCGATGTAACCCAGGACCTATCACTAAGGAGATGTGTAAGGGATTCGCCCGAAGCATCGCGATTCGAAATAACATGCCGATGGCTGCAATCAATATAATGCTGACCGAACTGCGTCACTCACATCCACAATTGCCAAAGGATGGGAGAACGTTGCTTGGTAATCCTGGCACATCAGGAAGCCGGACAATATGGGGGTACATTATATTTATCTTGGCCCGGAGAACGTCCTAGATAGGACGCATTCAATTCACGGTGATTGTGATGCTGTGAAATTGTAGATTCATGTCGATGGAGTATGTTTGTTTAAGAGCTTCCGTGCACAACTATGGACAATCCTTGGTCGTTTAAGTCATCCGAAAACAGCCATGTTCTTCTTCGGACATTTGGTATCCAGACGGAGCCTGTGGACGTAGCGGGATATTTCCAAGATCCTATCAACGAAGAGTTGGACCTATAACCAAAACGAATATTCCATGTTGGTGAGGCCAAGCGCTGCGTAATTCACTTTGATTGCCTCATTGCTAATGCACCGGGAAAGCATTCGTCCGTCAGGTAAAACAAAATTCTGGTTGCTTCACATATGAAAAGTGTTACGTGCACGGCGTCTATACGGGTAGACATGCAACTTTTCCGCATAATGACTACATACGCAGACCTGACGACAGCCTTCCCTGCCGGCCGCAGCGAAAACAGTATATTGGCTTGTCACCATTCGGAGCCCCACAGACTGACATGATGCACAGTATTACGCCTGATACTGTGCGTTTGTTATGCCCTTGTGATGTGAACGGACTGTTCAAACTGTGACGTTTTAGAAGCATTCGAGGAAATTCCTGAAAGCCGTCCACCGCTATCCGCCAGATAAACCAATGAACTTAAGATAAAGGACGCTGGAATGCAGACAAGGTGGCCTGCTGACCAAACGACATCGAGAAGCACCTCCCACTTGAAAGCTCACAAAAATTTTCGTGCAATTGGCCTATCCTACGAGTGAAGGCAAACAGTACCCCACGATTAAACACTTATGACTGCCCCACCAATTTGTCCTAGATTGCAAGTGGAAGCAAACTGTACTCTATGCCGAAACACCTGTGAATGCTCCATCCATTTGTCCTAGATTACGAATGAAGGCAAACCACACCGCGCGCTGAAACACGCTTAAACAAAGGTGGGCGAGTGCAGTCACTGAGGACTAACACGTGGGATGATCGAAGTGATTGATCCATTCGAGGTATGTGGAAAACGGTGCATACTAACCCCGCCTCCCTTTAGCACACAGTGTAGCCGTTGGTTTGCATGCGTCCTGGTGTCTTTCCGGATGACTGGCGCCTTGCATCAGATAGTCCCCGTCATCCTATCCATCAAACCTGATACCTGCAAGGCAACTGTGTAAACATATGTGAAGGGACCCACCCCCTTCAATTATGCCACGGTTCTCAAACATCGCCATGAAAGCCACGACATGATCCATTTCCTGAAAGTAAAAATGTCCTGCTACTGATTTGATGAATGATATTTGCATAATCGCATGACCAGATACTTACCATTCCAGGGCCTACTTACTACCGAGCAAGCAACCACAAGGGCAGCCATGCCGGATTTCAAATAAAACAAACGACAAGGTTGTGTCCATTCAACAGCCAGTTAAACCGATCAAATGTAAGTCCGTGACATTGATTTTGGCGATTTCAATTTCTGCAGCATGTTCCGAGCTAGCAGAGCGGAGTGTGTCATAAAGTAGCTTTTACTCACAATGATTCAAGAAATCCCGTTCTACGACTAGCACTCAGGGGCGAAAACACAACTAGAAAGGCGTTGATAACAAGCCCTCGTTTGCACCCACACTCCCTTCGTGGCTGACCGTGGGTGAGGTTGTCTATACTCTATCAGCCACAACGCCTAAAATGTTACCATGCGCCGGAATCTTCCCGGTTCTTTCCAGAACGCCGTGAACAAGAAGCTACAAGGATAGATTCAGAAAGTTAGGGGAATATGTGTCTGGATGCACAAGTACAAGTCACACCGGCACATGGATCCACGGAACAAGGATGTGGACCACCGCTGATCGTACGATTATCGTTGTAAATTTCCCCCCATAAATATATTCTCACAGTCACTGCCCTATTTCTGTTGGCATCAGACGCCTCTCGATTATTTAGCGATAACTGAGGGGTGGTTATGCTGATAGGAACGCCCAGCTATTTGTCGCAAACATGACCGTTGAATTTTGTGCGGAATCGAAAACAGCAGTATGTCATGTGGTACGTCAAAGTTTTTCATGACCGTTTTATGAGTGACTTGAAAGCGCTCGATCAGTACGCTTATAGGACACTCGTTGGACACCCATAGAACACTCATAGGACACTCATGGGACACTCGTACGATGGCCGTGCCGGCTGGGGTATTCGTTGCATATACCCGGAAGATCTTGATTCAGTGCACAAACGCACCAAAGTTACCATCACACTTCACAAACTAATACACCACTGCACAACAAAATTGCATCTCGAGCATTGGTTATTTGAATCACTGCCTTGGAACACCTTCTGACGGCCCATGTCACTGTTTGAAATAACTTGTCCAGTCCCGATAATTTTTGCGCTGCATTCATTTGCTTTCGTGAGCACCGGTAGTCTAGTATGGAGTCAAACGAATCGAGATGACTGACTATGAATTAACTCAAGTGACTCGAAACTTAACTTAAAATTCCGTGTTTCTACTGCGAATTATGTTCTTTGTCCCGTTGGTACTTTGAATATCACATTCCACACACGGCTTTGATTATTAGTCCACGGCCAACTTTCCACCTGTTCTTGTGATTGTTTGAGTTATTCTATCAATTTTTCATGGAAACTTAACTGCAACATGATATTTTCAGCATTGCTGTGGCGATTCAGCGATTCAGCGAATCGTACACGGGCTCGAGGCTGGGAGCCCGATCCACCCGGATCCAGTCGGTTTGTTCGTTTCGATGTCCGACGGTTTTCTGTTAACCTGAAAGGCGGTCATTGAAAATGAGGTGTAGCGCCGCTCGTGAGGATTACAGAAGTACCAAGAACAGATTAAAATAATAATCCAGCAGAACCGGATAAGTTACTAATCTAACGGTTTATTAGGTAGGTGAGAATCCAATAACACTTTGAGACGGTCCTTAGAAGAGCAGCTAACAATCTCTGGTGGTAGATCGTTCCAGTATTTGTAAGAGAAGAACTGTGGTCTTAGGAAGGTCCGAGGTCGAAGCTTATAGAGCTTCTCGTCGTGACCTCTTCAGCTGTTATCACTTACTAGGGTGAAGAATTGTTGCAAGAGTCCTGTGCTAAAGAGAAAGTGTGTAAAAATTAATTCGCCGCTTAGTATACGAAACTCAAGTGGATAAAGATCAAGAATTTCAAGGTGAGACTCGCAGGAGAGATGCTATAAGCCAGTGACCATTTTGGTGGCTACTCGCTGGATACGTTAAGTGGCGTGTAGGTCCTTCCTCAAACCGGTGTAGACGACTTGATTGGCATACTCGAGCCGTGGTCTTATGTAGACTCCGTAAAGCGTGTAAAAGGCGTGCTTGTCTACCCGGGGAAGGTCCGTTCGATCATCCAAGTGTCATGAAACCCCTTTTGGCGGCTAGCTGGTGATGGTAAGAGAAGGACAAACCAGACGACAGCCAGATCTTTAGGTCTTTTTTTGGGTCTACTTTCGTGATATCTACTACACTCTGTGCACCATGTATCACGAACAGGTTCCCGGAATCTTCTCTGAGTGACGTGCGCACACTCACTGTCGTTTAGAGAGAGACTCCAATCATATAGCCAGCACTTAATACGGTCAAGGTCAATTTGCAATGCATTGGGGTCACAGGCATTCCAGATTTTTAAGCCGTCGGCATAAAGGAGGGCGTTGCTAGAGATCAACTCGGGGATCAGCTCCGACAGCGAATTCAACTGACAAATATCATGTTCACAAGGTCGGTTTGGATGCAGCGTGACGGTCCAGAGCTACTTAAAGTTTCTCAAAAGAAGATTTTTGATGGAGACCACCAAAGGAATATAAGCACAAATACGAATGTGGGAAAAATTGACACACGGATCGACGAACACTGGCGTCGCCTGTTCCCTCGATTGGGTCTTGGTCGTCATATAAGTTAAGTCAACCGCTCATCACGATCTGTGAATTCGAGGGGTTCCGTGGAGTTTGAGGCAACCATCACTGCGGGCAACTGCAACCAACACCCGTATACCAAATGAACTAGGGTGGTGTGAGGGCCGACCTTCAATGTGTCTCGGACACCTAACAAGACTAATGGTAGGACCCCGTACTACGAAGTTCTCGCTGATTGGTAGCAAACTTCAGGCTGCCGACGGAGACTTCAGACTAATCCTCTAGCTGCTGGGTGGGAAGATGCGGTGCGAATTCGACTACATTTTGGAGTGTTGATAAGTGACACAAAGACTAAGTCAAGATGTGATCACCGGTCGGTGGTCACTTCAGTGGGACAGTTGGCTTGGCAGCCCGACCCCCAAAATTAATCGTGCGACGGTTTCCGACGGGTAACATGGAGTTTGTAAGGCTTCCGCACGACATTTATCATGATGCTCCTCGTGTAGATCTTATTGTTGCTCATAGCGTAAGTAAACTGAGCGGAACGCCTGCTAACGTTAACGCATACAGCATACCCATGTGTTGCTCATAACCCGAACTAACTAAACCGGGCTTAAGTGTTTCCGGTTTGGAGTACGGTTTCCAGTGAAACGCTGATGAATAATTTTTTCTAGACGTGTTCGGTTGTTCACCGTTCTGAGTTCCACTCATTTTCACCCAAGCAACCACTAAGGCAGCAATATCGGACTTCAAATGTATCAAACGGTCTTGTCTTGTCTATTCAACCGCCAGTTAAACCTAACAAATGTGTGTCCGCGACACTGATTTAGGCGCTTTCCATCTCCGGGGTAGTAGAGCCGGATGTGTCGTGAAATTGTTCTTTCCTCACTATCCATCACTAGATGTCTGTCTTCTCTTATCACCCACCATGATCTCACAAGCTATTTTATTTCCTTTTTATCGTTGAATCATTATTTGTATTAGTTTAATCAGTACAAGTGCATAACATCATTTTTTCTTCAGCGCTTTTCCTCTTTTCATGAAGTTCTTACATTTTCGACATGTCCACCATTCGATAACTATTAAACCTCTTGTTACCACACCATCTATCTATGATTGACATATACTAGATAGTCAATAACAGAAACGGCACACACTATGTCCAGCGTTTGCAGATCAAAACACATAAGGTCCGTCTCGCAAAAGTGAAAAAGTCACGCGTCAACAGGATACGTGTATTAACAGCAAGATAACTCACCGAGAGAGATTGTTCTACAACGTGTCCTTGTCCATATATATACGGGGCCCCACGGTCCGGGAATTCCCACCAACTAGATGTGGCCTCACGCTCGGGTTCTAGTTGGTCACCCTCCTCAGCCCGTTGCACGGACGCGAACAACTTACGCGTTCAAGGACCTGAGAGGAAGCGGAGGGGAGTATGTGTGACGAAAAAAAATGGCGGCGCACTACATGCTACTACACCACTTCCCCCTCGTTGATATCATTGGTTGCAGTGCTCCGGACTGCCCCCTTCTGATGGTACAGTGCACTCCCTAGCTACTTGCAACTCCTCGCAATTAATCAATCGATCTTCTCCTGTAGTATCCGGCTTTAACCGGTTGAAGTGTACCACTCTAAATCCGGACCTATTGTCGTTAACGTCACGCATAGTGCAGGTGGATTCGAAAATGACGTCGTGCACAGCGTACGGCCCCTTCCACTCATAAAACATTTTTTTGAATCGTAGTTTCCGGGACTTCTGCACGCAACCAAACTTTATTGTTCGGCTTCAAGGGGCTTCCATATGCCTTTCTATCATAATAATCCTTCTGTCTTTGCTGGACCGTCCGCAGGTGTTCCCGTGCTAACGCATGTGCTTTTACCAGTTTGTCACTTAGCTGAATACAGAAGTCTGAGGTTAATAGGTTTTCTGGCAGCAAGCTGGGTACAAGTAAGTCGGACGGCAGCCGCATCTCACTTCCCTTTAGCAGGTAGTGTGGTGATTTTGCGGTACGAGAGTGGACGCTGGCACGATATGCAAGCAGGCACTGATATGCGGCTTCGTCCCATGATCTATTGTTTTCTGAACTCACAAACGCCTTTAAGGGGGAATTCAAGGTGCGGTTGACGCGCTCAGAGGCACCATTGCCTTGAGGATGATAGGCAGTCGCCCTTGTCTTCCTTATGCCCAGCATTCTACACAGTTCACGCACCAATGTGCTCTCAAAAATTGACCCTCTGTCAGTGTGCAATTGAGTTAAAGCGTCGCAGCGGGGGATCTTATGGTCGAAAATGAATTTGGCGGTCGTTCCGCTATCCGTTCGTGGCACTGGTACCGCCTCCCATCATTACGCGAGCGAAACTAGGAGCTCGATGGAGTGACCGGCGGTGGATTGAATAGGACAAAAGGCATTGTTGCCGAGGCGTTCGTCACACCAGGATTGGAGTCAAAGACGGGAATTAGACCGACTGGAAGTCATAAACTTTCAACCGTTTAGTCCCATGTAGGGGGTACCGGTCGCGTAGAAGAACTGATCAACTTCGTCTGAACCGCAGGAGCCTGATGTGTCAAGGTAGACGAGGCGGACAGCATCGGTCGAGGAGACGGTCGACGAGGACGACTACGTTGTGGTTTGGTGGCCTTGCCAGTGTACGGAGGCATTGACAATTTACAAATTGTGTCAACCTCAGCAACCACTGACTTAAATGACCTCTTCAGATTTATGGATGTATCTACGTCTGCCAGAGGTGTACTGAGTAAAGCCGGTAACAGTGTCTTCTTTGGAGGGAAGATGGATTTGGCTTGACGACAGCACATATGCGCTTCAGATTCTTGAGATGCTGATAGCTCAGAGGGAAACTCAGGATCGGAAGCTACCCCTTTTTCACAGCGTCGATTGCCGTACCAGTCAATTTGTTATCCACTGGGCTCAGTTGAGGGTTGAAGTGCAGTCTCGTTTTGTGCATCACTCGCGGAATGTAGTTTAGGGTTTCTCCACTTGCTCAAGCAGGTGGTATTCCCATCAGATCCAAGTTCGCAATTCTCGGCATTGAGGTCACGTCGTTTCGGTACTACAGGGGACAATGCGTGTGAATAAGAGGAAGAACCAGAGGAGATATTTCTCTCAAAAATGGCCTCAGTGGCATCGGCGAAATCCAGTGACTCAGAATCCCCATTATTTAATGCTAAGGTGCCGGAAGTCGGCTGTGATTCCTGCCCTCCAGTGTCCACCATATCCCGGTCGATAAACCACAGAGAAACGTGAAATATCATCCCCGGTTCCAGACACGGTTTTGGAGAGTGTCTTGCTCTAAAGGCTAGCACATTTGGACTGCGTTGGAGCATCTGTGATAGGCCGTAAACCGACACCACATACTGACGTGTGTCCGCGGAACAGTGCAAATAGGGAAGTGGAGGTGTACACCGAAGTTGTTGGTTGTCCCGAAGTTACCGTTTCATGTGATTCTGGGCGGTTACTATTTGGTAACCATGCAACGTATCCCGGGTTCATCCAACCTGGCCTTACGCGTATATGACGAGCGTTTTTCGTTGGGATCTGTGTACAAAACACTCAGGCGTTGTGGAGGTCCGTAGAGGACAGCATTCAACTAAGGGAGAAGTGCACGTCGAGTTCGGATGGTAGAAATTTATGAGCGGCATTATCTCACATCTCCCAGCGCACAGCACAGAGAGTGCGGGAAGTAATTGAAGAGCACCAGGCGACATTCTGCTGGGAACGACAACCGCCTTGACGCACTCACTTTGTGCGGTACAGAATTGACAGGGGGAGGCACACCTGATCCGGCAAGCGGCTCGTCTCTTACCTGCCCATCTTCAAGGCCAGGTAGAACGATTATTAGCATGCATGTTAGAGAAAGGCACCATCCGGTCGTCAACATCCCCATGGGCGTCTCTGGCAGTATTAGTCGAGAAAAAGGATATCTCTTTAAGATTGTGTTGAATATTGCCAGTTAAACGTGGTAACCAAAAAAGGTTCGTTTCCGCTACGACGTATCGATGACACTAATGATGCTCTTTCGGGCGCGGAGTGGGTTGGTACTCTTGACTTGGCTCCTGGTTATTGGTAGGTGAGGGTGGAGCCCAGCGATCGCCTGGAAACCGCGTTTGTGATACCCTTTGTTCTGTATGAGTTTGAAAACATGCCATTCGGATTGACGGATGCCCCGGCAACCTTGACCAGAACTTGGCTGACAGACACAGAAGCAGCGCTTTGACCAAACCGCTGACAATCAATTCGCGAGTAGTTAGTGCTTGTTCATCTAGGGTCAACATTTCCTTCAATTTGGCGAATTCCACGGATAAAGACTTCAAGGTGACGGTGGACTGAGACGACCCGTCAACATCGAAAGCGCTCCAAGTTCCCGCCACGACTGAGTGCAGCGTGCTGCTATATCCACGGGGAAAGGCCAGAACGCCAGTGCGTAGTTTCCTACTGACGCCTGTATCATTGTTCAACAACCGCAGTAACCGTTATGAAAGACGAACTGCTTGTCTACAAGTCGGTTACACTCGTGAGTGAGCCCGCTGTTCGCGTTCTTTGTTATCGTTTTCCGCACACTGAGCATCCACGTGAAGCCATACTGGAAGGCGTCCACTGGAATAAGTCTCATAAATTATCTCACGAGGAAGAAGCATCTCGTCTAGCCTCTGCAGCTCCTCGCTAACCTTTGGTGAATAATGCAGAGGGTTAGAAGATTCAGCAGAAGGAAACGGTATATTTCGATGAGAATCCTTCCCAGTACTGGGGTGAGGAGTTCTACGGTCTACTCCAAACAATATATCGAAGTCGTACAACTCAGGAATATCTCGACCGCAATTAGATGATTCCGAAGACGACTTATAATGATCAGACAACAATTCAACATCCAACTCAGACATGGCAGTAAGCAGACTGGCAGATTTTTGACGACATTGTGACGACCTTTAGCGGTTTTTGGCAGGTTTTTCGGCTGGCGCTGACTTACAATGTTCAACAGTGACGTTTGTACGTTTAGCGTGCGCCCGCATTCGTGTGTCACGGCTGAAGGCTGTAATGGTTCATGGAGGAGGTCGCGGGCTGCGGATCATCGGCCCGAAGAACTCGTGCGAAGATCACACCACTCTCAGTGAACCAGATGAGAACGTCGTTGAATATTGCCAGTTAAACGTGGTAACCAAAAAAGGTTCGTTTCCGCTACGACGTATCGATGACACTAATGATGCTATTTCGGGCGCGGAGTGGGTTGGTATTCTTGATTCTGCTTCCGGTTATCGGCAGGTGAAGTATACTTCAGTTTATATCAATGAATGTACTGTCAAACTCGCGATTCGCCTTCAACATAGCGCAAAATACATCAGGAACAAAGATTTCACTCTGTCAACGCGCGCGATTCGAAAAGGGCAAGTAATTACTGCGTGGATATTTTATTTGAAGTTTCTCATATAACTGTTATTTTTGGCAACTTTTTTTACCGTACAATCTGATTAAATTTTATCTACGTCCACGTCTGTCTAAAAAATATTCCTATATAACAAAGTATAATGACCAAAATCGGTCGTCAATCAAGATCGTCTGGTGTCAAAACCACTTGTTCTACCTCTAAGGTAGATATTGAACGACNGCAGGATAGATCTTGTACACTGCTCTGTCGAAAAAATTGCAATTGTATAACAAAACTACAGCCAACATATGGCATCTTAAACATCCCCGTTAGTAATAACCAAACCATCCTGGTACTCTTACTCCATACTCAACGATTATCAGCTCTGTGTGGTTATCAACCACCACGCAATAGCTGTGCAAGTTAAAACAGTTTAGAGAATATATATAGCTCAACCTGTTTTCCTCATATGATTACAAATAAATACGTGCCTCTTTCTATTCTACAGACCACCTGAAAATCTTTCCGTGTTGCTAAACATCTTTCCATTCTTCAAAACGGCTGTACATACTAAATCCACAACGGAATACGGCTGTAGTCATACACTACGATAATCTGTGGATTGACCACTTTTCGCGTTAAACGATAACAATTATTTGTTAGAGTTATATATTTTATCCACTAGCACGAAATTGTAAATTCTATATAAAAGATTTAACCAGAAAATGTCAGACTCCACCATTCGTCATACTTCACACGACCATTTCACGTTCTTCTGCTTATCACGATAAATTCTAACGCGAGACAACATTCCACAACATCCGGAAAATCAAAATCCTGTACTGGTTGGGCAATTCGTGAAATTCTGTTGATTTGAGGAAATAACGGAGTCCAGTTCAGAAGATCGTCCATTTCTCCGGAAAAATTGTTACCCTCCTATCTTCCCTCATCTTCCCAAATGTTTCTGCACATATTTCCGAGGCCATCCATATCAAATAATGGCGAAATTCTTCGACTATTCATTTTCTCCATCCTGAAAAATCCTTTTTCTGGCATGATCTTAAACATAAGGCTAACGTTAGCCTTGTGAAGCAACAATGGATGTAACAACTTAACACCTTTTATCGAATATTGAATGTCTTGAGAACTACTGTTTCAGAAGCAAGTGAGCCATCTGCCTCTTCATAAACTAGAGTTTTCCTCTATTATTTTGTCCGTTTTATTACTCTATTTCCATAATTGGTGTCTTGTACGATTACTAATTATGTGTACGTTATGTAGTTCACGTTAAAATGTGTGTACTGATCACCCTTATCTGAGCGTGTTTCTCAAAAATGGGTTGAGAAACGCCATCATTTTTATTATTATTATACATTCAAGATATGTACAACAATGCTAGGAATCTCATAGTGGACACCAGAATAAACTTACGTTTGAAGCGTTTCATATATATCACAGTGGTTTTCAATTCTGCTGAGAGACATCTCAACCAGACAGTTATTCAGTAACGAGTCATATATGTGGCATTATTGACATACAGCAGTGACTTGCTGAGAAGTACACCTTGGCGTGATAGGTCGTTGTGGAATAATAATAATAGCTTAGTTCTCGACGCATTTGCGAGAAACACACTCAGGAGAGCGTGATCAACGCATAAAAATGGAGCAACTCATCTGCAGGCGTTTGGCATCGATAGTGCGCAACATGTCACTTATTTTTGCACCGTCCCGTGTGGGCCGTAGATGGAAACATCCATCCGATAATGTAATGTGCAACCGTTTTTGGAAATGACATTTAGTCGACTGGTATCTTCTCGAAATACTTACATGGAAACGGATTGAGTGTATGGTATCTTGTGTCCGACGGTTATTCAGCTTGGAATTTGGTAAGCAATAGGATGCAAACGCGGCGTATTTGAGAATTACAAATCCAAGTATATCTCTCAAACCACGCAAACTTGGACGTCTTTCAAAGGTAGAATATTTTATCCCATCACAAGGAATTTGGTACAAATATTTTCACAACGTGGAATCGCTCGCAAAGGCCGATACGACTGATTTAAAAAAGGCGAAACTTTCTTAACAGAAATGCAAAGATGAGTAATTCTTAGGTGTAACCGATGTTCCTAATTACAACACGAACGTTACACCCAATAAACCCCATACGTTTGTAATGAAACCTACGTTTTTGCATCTGACAAAAAATTGGAAGACATCTATCTGCTTCGAAGCGGTCGTTTTCGTCCTTGACCCACCATACCTGCGACCTACACAACTGCCCTGACAGTGAAGGCGCGATTTGGTCCAGGTGTGGGCGTTGTCAACGATATCTTTCTTGCACACTTTAGTGTCTGGCATATGCCTGAGTGAGAAGTGTCACTTTTCAAAAATTTGGAGACGAAAGATAGACGGAATTACCAGACGAACGATATTTCATGGAGCGTCACCAACGATCTGCATTTTGGAGTAAATCATGGGACCTCTTCTGGTGTGAAGATGCTTGACCGACAGGGTCGTCCTATCCCGGGATCACCGACCTGTGCTGGTGCAAACGCCACCAAGTTGATTGAGCAGTCAGTCTTGCCCGTTGTAGCGCTGATGAGTGGCAGTGCGTCGGCAAGTAATTTTGAGATACCTGAAATGTGAATGATATTGACCGATATACTCCAGGCGTCAGGTCTCTGTGGAAAAGTACCTGCGGGATGCTGAGCCTAGAGTGTATGTTTGTGGCTCATGGTCTCCGAAGTTGCCAAACTTCTTGTCATCAAAGATAAGCTGAAAGCGGTGGACACCGAGATATGTTGCTAACAGTTCCTTTTCGAAATCACTCGGCTGTATGCAATTTTCTGGGTACGAAGGCAAAAGGTCACCAGTCATCCGCGAGTTGGTGTTGCTGTACCACTCCTGCGGCCACGTCTAGTGCTTCTACGGTTCACGCCGGAGGGGAGAGATGGCGACACAACAGCAATGTTATACTGGTGATAGCCGATTTCACTTCAACAGAGGTAGTTCGCGCGTAAGCCGTAAGTGAAACCACGTGTATACTTCTTCCGAGCAGGTGTGCGAGCAGTCGCACCACTTGAGTACAAACGGGATTGAAACGGCCGAAACAATTCACCGAGCTCTCGAACCGGAAAAACTGTCTAAGTGTTGCGGGCTCAGGCTAACCCACTATTGCACACACTTTGTGGGTATGAACTTCATAGATATACTGCGACCTAAAAGAATTACACAAGGCATTCCAGACGCGTAAGTAGCGAGGTGTACGTTATCCCATGGTGCGACAGGCAAGCGGAAGCACGTGGGCGCGGAACTCTTACCTCAATGAGCTAGCCACCGAAATGTAATCCACATGCGACTGAACGGTGTAAGTAAAACGTTAGAAAACCGGAGCAGAGTTGCATAGACCGGAAAACGTGCGTCAAACTCCCATGGGTCTGAATGGTGTTAACTACTCTGTTTGAAATGTTCTCGGGGACCATCGTAATTTTGTCGTTAGCGAGTTCCGGGCTGATGTTGATGAATACTTTATTTACGGCTGGATTTTCTGTCAACTCTTCAGTGTAGAAAATGAGCTACTTGCCGGGACTGTTTGTGTTGTTCACTACCAATTAGTCGCCACACTGTTACCAGTACCCATCCGTCCTCTTGTCACCATGTACTGATCACGCCGACCGATGAACTTCACGTATGACGGTCTTCCCGAGCGTTGCTTTTCGTCGAATCATCAACTGGATGCGATCAATGTGTATCAGCTAGCAACTTGGAATGTCGAAGAAAATGGGTGTAATTCGTGGGGAAGAAATATGGGCTACGAGGAAAACCCAGAGAAAATCACGGTGAAGGCCAAGGTTTATACTCAATAGACTGGGACTCGAGACTTTATCAAGCGTGCCGCTTACAGCCTGGTGAGCAGTGCCGGAATGTTATCGCAGATCCTTTGTCGAATACATTACTGCAATAAACTCCGCTCCTTGTTCGACTAACGCGTCCATGCGAGAGGTGAAATCCCTCGGGAAATGAAGGTGAGTGCTGCGTGGCTGGCCTGTGACGATCGTGGCCAAAACGTGCTGATTCAGTAGTTCAAACATTTGCTACCCGGTGGCCACAAGTTGGTCAACGACGCCTGACTTTTATGCCGTACATGTGACTATACGGAAAAATGTTGCTGACCCCCGTTTTTTACGGCAAATCGGAGAGTTTCGAACATCATCCTGGGTCACTGATAGCAGGCAGGAAGGCTCACCGGCTCACTTTTAACTGAACAATTTCATTTATGGTTCTATTGGGTTTTTTCCGTCGCGCTCGCTGAGTCTCCTGCACAGAGTATACACTTTGACATTCTTCGTGGTCAACAAGCTGTCTGCTGGAATATGGTTTGTAACCACTTCCTCGCTCATGGCGCTGGTCGACGCCACTACCTTGCCGGACGGGTGTGGTGGTAACCCGGATAACAGTCTTCGTATAAACCCAGGAGGCTGTCGCATCCAGGACTTCTACGAGAAGAGCTGGACACCGAGGTATGTTTACTGCTTGACGCAAATCTTGAAGAACCGACGGCCTATCGTCACCTAATCGTATCATGTCCAACAAATGTCCGGGCGTATTCTCTGGGACCGCCGTGCTTCCTCAGAAAGTGTGTGACAGACAAAAAGACTGGTATTTTCGCCCGATGAGGTATCGTTAACGAGGTTTGGTATACCTCGGAAAACGTGCGGATAGACCGGGAAAAAATACCCGGATTATGTTGTGTACGTCGTTGAGTGAACTCTATTTCCAACAAAGCAGACCACCACCTTGAGTCAAGGTCTACTGAGGCCGGGGCTGTCAACGTGATCAGCAATATGAAAAGCGGAGTTTTCGGTTTAACCTTTTCAATATCAGAAGTGACTAGACGAAATTGAGTGGGGCACAATGCGAAAGATGACCTTATACGCCATGCACATTTGAAACGTAATATCCGACGGAGGGCAATACGGAACCCTTTTATACACATTTTTAGACGATCTAAACGGGTTCATCGGTTTGTAGGGGAAAATGAGCCGAGACGACCGATCAACAATATCGCATAGGCAAATGAGCGGTGTTAAAAATACACGAACCTGATGCGCCGGCAATCTGTCGAGAAAACGGAACGATAATGCAGCGGAACCGTAAACGCGTGCTCAGCGTGATTCTTCAATCCGAGTGCGCGAAGTGTCTGTCGACATCCCTACTAGTTAGAACTGAATTTCAAACGAATACGGAGGTTTTGGACAAAAAGGGTACAGATGGCAGTCGGAACTCCAACGGAGTCAATAAAAACAAACATGGTCACCAAAATGGCATTGCACGTCTGCGTTTTACTGGTCTATTTACTGGACCAGTGAATCAATTACCTGAAGTCTGTTGCAAACGCCGAAGGGTTTTGAGTGTTCCATATACTCATGTGTGTGGTCCAGCAACGCCATCGATGATCGAAGCATGGAGAAGGGGAACAACACGTATGTGGGGTAACGTAATTATAACAACGAGGCTTGCGAAGAGATACAGGAACAGCAAAACTAGTGAACAAGTCTAGCACTGTGGTATGCGGTTGCCGAACTTGAAGAATTATTCCTAGATGCCGCTGATGCCGAATTTTACTCATCGTCCTCGTCTATAACCCCTCTAAGTTTCGGAACCGGGCCAAACGTTCTCACTTGCATATATTGTTTCACTGGTTTGGAAGTCATTTTTGTAAACTGTTTGCCTTTATTCGGTGAGCTCCACCAGAGGCGAGACTTTCGCGCAGTTCAATGTAGCAAAGCGACTTGTGTGGTAACTTTGTACACTTACTTTTCAGTTGCTATTCAACTTATGCAGTCAACCTGCGCATTTGAAGCGTAATCTTATTTAAAACACTGAGTTCCCTTGATCCAGTTCACCAATATCGATAGAAGACATACATCGCGAGATGTTAACATTTCGTTTACTCTCTTCAGTCACGAACGTAAAACATTAGAATATATATGACATGCGGTTAGCAACACAACGGTGAATGTTTTTGATTGTGTTGCTAACCGCATGTCATATATATTCTAATGTTTTACGTTCGTGACTGAAGAGAGTAAACGAAATGTTAACATCTCGCGATGTATGTCTTCTATCGATATTGGTGAACGTAATCTTATTGTCGATATTGAATGTCAAAACTGAAGCGTCCAACTGATTTTTTGCGGCGTTATACCCTGTTAGAGCAGCGCTACACCATGTTTTCATAGAACGGTGCTACACTCTGTTTTTAATCACCGCCTTTCAGGTCAAAAGAAAATCGCCAGACAGCGTAGCCAACGAAGTGATCAAGTCTGCGTAATTTGGACCATTATCCTCAAACCCTTGCACAAATCGCTGGAATCGCTTGCATATTCTGCTGTTTTCTCATCATTGCGGTAGGATTTTCCGTCAGACCTTGTTTTGAATTTGATGGTCGTTGTTCTTCTTCGCGTTGTTTGAAGACGGTTCGGACGTAACAGCCTTTTGGTTGTCGGTGCCGGAACTTGAACTTCGATCCAGACAAAATCCGGCTAAATCTGCCAAAAATGTTACGATGCCCATAGTCTCCGAAAGACCTCTCGGAGGAGAAGGAAGTATTTGTATTCATCCTAGCTCTCGTAGGTGTACTTATTGAACGGGGGAGCTTGTTGTAAGATTAATGTGAGTAACAGATCAACCCTCACGATCGCTAGACAAAAACAAAGGCATTGAGCAAGAGAGTTGGGATTTACGAAGGGTTCTGTGCAAGTAAGTGAACGGATGGCTACAGTTAGGAAGCACCTTAACACGTCTACAAACGCACCGCCGCGAACCGCTGGGAACAATGTCAGAGACTGCAATAGGGTGAACCACCGAATTTGATAGACTTGTTGGTTAAGCATTACGTGGTTTACCGTCAGAATTGTGTATTCCACCGATCTCACTTTTGAAATTTCCAGGGAGAGTATGTGGCATTACCAGTCCAGCAGCGTTGCTGCTTTCCACTGGTTCTCCAGAAGTTATGTTGACTTGCCCAAGCGATGAGTTGCTTAAGTGCTGCAGGTTCTTGAAGCAATTCGAGTGTTATTTCAAGGCTAGAGTGGCAGACTACAGCCAACGAATAATCTACATTCTACGTTGTTCGTACGTTGTTGTCTTCGTAAGAAATCCGTGGACTATATAGCATTGCCACCATCACCGACGTACGTGAAGTCGTAGGGGGAATTACAGCACACCCAATGGGCAGTTGTATAGTGTTGTCAGATTTCAGACTGATTGATTACTGACGATAGCTCTACAGGTTACAAACAATGCCAAAAGGCCAACGAAGTTGTCGACTAATAAGAAATGATGTAATGCTGCTGAACACATGGGACACAAATGTGATAAAAATACTTTTGACACATTGCGATAGATTGTGGATGGGTCACCGTTTAACCCACAGGTGGAATGGTACAGGGAGGTAGACCAAGCTGGCTCGCAAACGCATGAGCCAAGGTTTACTCAGTTTGCAGAGTTTGTCTTGCGAAGTGCAAGAGTGGTACAGGATCAACTCGGTCGAACTGCTTAAAGTGCTCCTGATGTTGGCAATGGGATCTCTTCACATTCAATCCGAGAGCCGGAATGAAGGAAGGAAAAGACAGAAGTCGAATTTTGTTTCCAGAATGGTCTGTCCTGTGAACTATAGCTTGTGCAAACTTTCACGCACTCTTGGGAAACTGCGTAAGTTAACCAAGGTTGACGTACCTAGTATAGGGTATAGTGAACGATAGTTGGGCGCTTCTTTTGCATGCCTCAGTGTGTCAAATATGACTTGCGGCTGCTGACTCAAAACAGACGTGGTGAAGATGGTTGCTGAGAAACCATTTGCTGCACAATCCCAGGACCAAAGGACACACAAGACCTTGTCCAGTAACACTGGAACTTGTGTACGGTGAGTTCCGGTGTGTGTTTCGAAACGTAAACAGGCTTTACCGAAACTTTTGCTTTTCTTGACGGCCGTTCAGTTAAAAAACTTGTCAAACGTTCCGTTGATAAATCGAATCAATACAGTTCAGATGGGGTTGGCAACCACGACACTGCGCACCAATGTAAAGCTCAAGCTACTTTTTCTGTCTGTGGACGAGGCCGAATAAGTTGTTCAGGCGTAAACTATAAAGAAATTTTGTCTGAGTGTCGCTGCTTGCGTGGTGTGGGTCAGCGATGGCACATCTCAATTGAAACTGAGTTCAAAGAGGTTGATCCAAAGGGAGCTGATATATACATTAGGTATGTTGTTCCAGATGTTCACTGGTACCTACTTAAAGAACCGATAGACAGAAAAAGACGTGGGCGATAATAATAAAAATAATGGTATATTCCCCAACCCAATTTTGAGAAACACGCTCAGATAAGGGT
>QNGE01005589.1:0-13401 GCA_008508345.1 Paragonimus westermani
TCCTGTCCGTTCTTGCCTTTCTCTCTCAGGGGGTCGTAACAGATACCGAAAATTCCCGCTTGGACGATTTTACCCACCTAATCGGAGCATCGGGTTTCATGGAGCACGACTCTGGATTCGCCCGATGGCGCACTGGCCATAACCCGTCACAGTTGGACCACGTATTCACAAACGACTAGTTGGTGGTTAATACCGTTAAAATCACCGCACCACTCGGAATTAGTGACTAAATCTGCAGCATGTGCCTTATATGTTCAGCGATTACTTATCGCAGCTGACTTCGCAGAGCTACTTGACAACGCAGTCTTGAGAGAATCTCATCTCATTTCCCTCTGTTGGTGGTCTGCAAGAAGCTAGCCACCGTTCTCCACGCAGTCGTTGTTGAATCTATGGTTGTCACTCACTAAACGGAACAAACCTTCAGGGCAACTACGCTTTCACACACTCAAACTTATTCGGGAGAAGCGGCATGTTTGGACATGCTATCGATTATCAGGATCTGGAGGTGACCAGAAAACATACGGTGTCTTAGGAAATCGGTATACCTAGTTAATTCGCGAAGACCATCCTCACTACTGACGATGTCTTACCTAGCATTTTACCGCTGATCCAAATAACCTTTTCCCATTAGTTTGGCCAGCACGCAAGGCAAAGCCTGGGTTCCTCAATCCTTTGGTCTGTCACGTCGCACTACCTGTGATGTCGAGGCTGCTTATGTTCCCGCTGGGTTTTGTGACAGCATTTTGACGCAGTCGATTTTAGTTCCCAAATTGTATCGGCGCTAAAGCTGACAACACGAGCACGCGATATATTCTCACCGATGGCGTCCAAACTCATACCTCGAGAATAACTCTCCTAGCCCCCACAGCACACTTCCTAAAGTCTTGCAAGAAGCGGTTGAGCAGTGTGTTGATCCACTTGGCTTACTGTTCACCCAATCTGTCCTCCCGGGTGGAGTACCTAGCAGTTGAAAACCCACGAGCATCACACCGGCTTTCAAGGATGATGGGTGTAGCCCTCCCAGTGGTTACCGATCAATCGCCCTGCCATCGAACATCTCGAAAATGCTAAAAGCACTCGTGTACTATTCGACCTGGTTACCTCACCCATCGAAACTTCTCCAGTGTATAGCACGGCACTCGCAAGGGGCGTTCATGTGCCACTACTCTGATGCTAGCCACTGATCAGAGGATTAGAGCAGTTGATCAAGTCGCTGGTATTGATATCGTAAACCTCGACTTTCCCAAAGCATTTGACTATGTGGACCATGTTTTAATCAGTAAGCCTTTCCGTTGTGGAATACGATACATCCTTTTTCAATGTCTGAATTTTTATGATGTTGACCATCTGTGTAGGGTGCATGTAAACGGCGCATTCTCCGCCTACAGGTCTGGCTTCAGCTGTTTGAATACCACATATTACCTTATCGACTGTCCTCTCCAAACAGTTCTTGTCGCAAGAAATTTAGGAACCCTTGTTTCACACTCGTTGTCAGACTCTCCAAACCGAAGTGGATGCAAAATGTCCTGGCGTTACTCATAAGTTCCTCCGGCCTATTCGATTCTCGTTCCCAGATGTTTTTCAACAACGGTTTCGTTCGACCACATTTTACGGACAACAGGCGATTCACGATTCACGTTTGTCTCTCGTGTAAGCCGTATTGTGATTTGTAGAAGTGAAATGAAGAGAGTCTTACCCGAGTGCTTCTAGTACTTTAGGAGCACCCGGGAGGAAAACTGTTGGAGGTTAGTCATTAAGATTTTTTGTTTCACCTTTAAAAACTGGGGTGAAATCCGTTAGATCCTAACTGTTGGCTACTGTTCTTTTATAAATAGGTTGGACAAACAGTAAGCTAAGTGAATTTACTTCACACCCCAATTTTTAATTCTTCCAGGTTTCACCGACAAACGTGTTTTCTATTTTGGTCGTTTTGTAGTAACATCTGTTCTGGAGGCTTATAATCCTTATCCTCTTGGAATTCGAGATGGATAACTGTTTGCACCGGGAATTAAAGTGTTCCACTTGGGTGAATGTGCCGGTTCCTTACGCACTTAGCTAACCAGTTAAAACATGACAGCTGTTGGCCTACTTACAGCATGGTCTCTTACCCAACACTTGGAAGCTTGATAATATTTCGCCCGTTTGTTCGGGGTGGTAGACGCAATCGTGGTGGTGATTATCGTCCAATCGGTATGGTCTCCTTGTCAAGTATATTGAAGGCGTTCATATGTAACTCGCTCCTTGAGTACCTATCGAGCAGTTTCTTTGATGGTGTGTGACGCGGCTCTTGAAAGGGTCGTTCTCGTACGACGAATCTAGTGCTGACCACTGACCAGTGCACGAGACCACCCGATCAGGATATTGGTGTGGCAACGCTGTTATTGTGTGTCTTGACTTCGTCATGTCTTCTCATCAGGTGAAGCATTCAGTTCTAATTCACGAGCTCCACCGCTGTTAAGTTCAAGTTAACCTCCGCAAGTGGCTGGAGTCATATCAGTCGGCACTGTTGCGCACACGTCAACCATGCGCACATGCTTACTCCACTTACCGAGACAACTTTCGTGGTGGGCCTCAGGGCTTTCTTATTGGTCCGATCATGTTTCTTACTTTCACTGGTGCTCTTCCAAATTTGTCTCCACTGCCACTGTTTGCGGATGAATTCAACATTTAGTGGTCATTGGATATGCTGAAGGTTCAACTGCAGTTCGGTTCCCGTCGATTACTATTTGCCATTTGAGTGGCTTCCCTCTTCAGTCGGTCCTCATCTAGAAGGACTTAGAGACTTCCTTTCCGCATTCTCTCTTGAGTTCCTACAACGTGCGTGCAGGTGTGAGAAGAATTAACGTTGATCTGCTCAAGCGACTTTTCTGGCAGCTCTGTCCAGCCGCATCTCTGTAATGGCTTCCTACTCTCGTGAAATACAAATTGCTCCTCGATACTGCTCAACAGTATGTCACTAGAGCCGTTCGCTGGTTAAGAACCAGGCACTATGAGACACTTCACAAAACTGGATATTTGTTATTCACATCCCCGTCAAGTTAAAAGTGACCTACTCCTCAAGTCGTCTAACCGTCCGTGCAAAATGTGGCAATAAGAAACAGTCTGAGGGGTCACTATTAAATTTTGGGCACACCATAACCGATTAGAGTGTATGCGTATTTTTTTCTCATTGCATATCTGTAAAGCACGGACTACTACTCCTGAACATGTTGTTTCTGAAAACTCTGTTTTCAGTTTCAATGCAATGGTCTGACAGTGGTTGCGTTAATGGTTTCGAAAGTTTTGCGACCTACTGGGAAAAACATTCTTTTTACCATATATATATACATTATAAAACTTTTTTTTCGCAGTGTCAACCGGAAAGACTTCGACGCATTTTACTCAGTCATTTTCTAATCATTACTTTGAAACTGAAAACAATTCGTGCCCATGGAACCCATGTAACTGCCCGGGAATTTGCTGTCAGAACCCCTTCATAACTTAAGTATCGGGGTTCCTGAAAGAATTGGGCGCTAGTAGACGTAACTGAGACATGACTCCATCACGAGGTGCCTTATGTGGAAGTCACGATTGAGGGCGATTAAGTTGTTGAGTGATTCCTTGGTTAAACCATAACTATTTAAACTCAAAAGGTCTGTAGGTCTTGCAACATTTCGACCCACTCGGAGAGTCTTTATCAAGTGAGTAAAAGCAGAAAATTTATGTTATGCGGCATTCATCAAACCGCACGTGTTGGTATGCACGGCATGCGGTTTGTAGTGAGTATATGAAGTGTTTAAGGCTGCTAGGGTATAAGACAGCGGAGCGGGGTCCGCCCTCTACGTCCTAAGTGAAATTCCAGTGCAACCAATCTAAAAACTGTCTAAAAAAGCAACAGTCTAGTTGTTGTCTCGTCAATCGCAGCTGACTGCATTGTAGGTGGTAGTTAAGCCTAGAGCAAGGCGGCAAACCAGTGTCCTTAAAGCATTTCGAAGAGTTTCCCCGTGCGAAAGTAAACGTGTTCTTGCCATGCGGAGTGAGAGTTTCTTCACGGGCAACACCGCTGCAGCTGAATTTTGAGACATAATACAGAAAATAAGCAAAACCCGATATGTCAAGGCCCGTACCAGCAGGTTTCGTGTTTCGATCTGTTTCTGAAGAATGAACCACCTATGATTGGATCACTTGTAGTGAAACACCTGTACGTCTGATTGATAACCTGTTAATCATTTTCAGGTTTGTCTGTAACACCACTTTCTAAAGACGCTTGTTTATCCTATGTCGCAATTTTTGGTACCATAATTACCTGGGAGTGGCTGAACATTTAAGAGGTGCGTCCTGACCTTTCAGTTGCGTCGGCACACCCATGGACGAAATTTGGAAGGGGATAGAAGACATCTTACAAGGGGTCGTCTCGCTATTTACGTTTCTGGATCTCCCTGGTTTCCATCCAAGTGACAGTGAATAAGCTGCCGATCCCGTAAAGCTGTTGACATCAAGCGGACCTTGTGGAACGTATTTCGGACTGATGGGACCTATGAGGGGTACTCGTAATATGTTTATGACCGTAATTGATGCCACTGACAAACACAGCATGCCTCAACGCGGCAAGCGCTTTACCAGGTGAGCTACGAAGCCACACCAGGGACGGGTGGGTAACAGAATCCAAATGTGGAATTTCTGAGCTCCTAGTGTAGCTTCGTAGCTCAGCTAGTAGAGCGCTTACCGCGTTGAGGTATGCTGTGTCTGTCGCTGGTTCGGATCCTGCCGAAGCCCTGACTTTTCACAGTTGGATCTGATCTAAAAAGATTTCAGTCTTTCCAGGATGAGCCACATCAGATGGGCTAGGGCGAGAACAACCGGACTAAGGGTGGCTACGTACATAGGGTTGTTTTTTTGCGCTAATGATTCCGAAATAATGGCTAGGTAGTAAGTCACGTACGTGTGAATACACAGCAAAACTATATTTGCAGTTGCAGCACTGATGTCTTTCGCAGTTGGAATTTGTGTTATGCAGATTTGCTTCAGACAAGGAGCATTCTGACGGCTTATCGGTTGGTTGTGACTTCTATTACATTATTATGTACAGTTGAGAAGCGTGTTGTGCTTTATCGAGGCTTGGTGTGGTTTTGACTACATCTACTGCGCACAACAGCAATTGGAATTAATATTTCCTACGCCTCTGGACAATGCCCACCATAAGTGGCTTTCTCCTAGTGTAAATCTGGTTTCTCTCTAATCATCGTGCTTATTTAACAATCAATCAAGGAGGAGTAAGAGTCCCTATTACTCATTCGCAGTGAATTGAAGCCCGTAGGATGCGCAGGTGTGTATATTTTCGCGACCCGATCCTGACGAACTTCGCTGGAATGTTGATTGAGAACCCTAGCAGAACGTCGCTAAATTCGGGCAAATTGCGGGAGCCGAAACGGAGACTGGGTGTTCAGAGCAGTGTGTGGACATACAGAAAACGCCTGAATTGAAGGCTCTTCCAGTTTTTTCTATTGTGGACATCAAGGTTTGCACTGGTCTTCTGTTTGCGTCCTGCAGAGTAGCTCGTGCGATTTGTCAGACCAAGAAGACGAAACATTTTTGGAATGGAAGTCAGTGGCTTGTGCCTTTCTATAAGATATGTTTTACCACATCTTGAGTAAAGGAAGCAAGCTTAATATACCTGTTTGTGTAAAAATGTCAGGGGTCTGGTGAGGGTGTTTTGAAGATTCACGTTTTTTTGCAGAACTGTAAGTGCTGGGGTACTCAGACATACTTAAGAGTCTGAGTTTTCTCTTTTTTGAAAGAATGCGAATGTGAGGAGATCTGACCGATGTCTAAAATCCTGAAGAGATTGCTTGATGCAGGGACCGGCTGTTAGATGGCGGCGAAAATGCATCACGTAGGGTGCTTGAAATGAAAATCGCGAAGCTGAGGATATAACGAGCTAACCGTTGCGTCCGTAAAATTGGAATAAGTTGATTTTCGATTTGATATCGTTTACCGCTGTTGCCGACTTCAAATAGAAACTTGAAAAATGTTGGTTAACAGTATTGTCTTATCTGGAGTGTCGCAACGACCGTGATTCGGTTAAATGTGGCAGCCATTCCCGCTTTCTTTTCTCTCTCCCTGTCATACTGTTTATCAACGTATTATCCTCAAGCGCTTTCATTAAAGTTATTTTTTTGCTTGTTCCAGTTCTGTTTCACCTGCTTTCACTGCTAGTTCATTCTTTCTGTTATCCAGATGCCAAAAGAAAGATTGCAGTGGCATTGGCCATATTGTTGGCCATATTTGTTGGTCTGAGCACGCTGCGATTTCCGTTTGTCCTCTCATCACTGAAACCATTTCATATACACTTCTGTTTTATAACGTTCCAACAACATCGTTACACGTTGCTGATGGGAACTTGATTGTACACACTCTCTTAGTCCCAGTTGAGGCATCCTTATGTTAATCGACTATTTTACATTGCCATATCTACATTGTCATATCTATTGTTGAAATTTTGTTAGAGATGAGGTTTTCTTTTTTGACTGCAACATGGTGGGATCCTCGGAACTCACTGATTCAGGAAATAGTGCATCAACTGGCATTTATTCTCAAGTCCTATAAACCGAACCAAACTAAACCAGTACAAATGCACATTCAACGGTGGTTGGCTCTGTAGCGACCATAATAAATGATATTTTGATAGTCGCATTCATCTGCACCTTTATGATGGTTTTCTGTCTACTTTTGTTTTAGTCAAGCCATCCATTTTGTGACATCCGTCTCGGCGCTGAAACACAACTCGTTCCTTCCCTCGCTAGTTTGACGTGTTTCTCTGTACGTTCTATTCTCCAGGGTCGATACTATTACACGGGGATCAACGCGCTGAGTCTTTGTTTTTCATTGTCGATCGGTTTTCGATATTGATCACTGATCATTCATGCCGCCTCTTTTTGTGTTTACCGTTTCGTTTGTTCCTGTGGAACAAACTACATAGGCCGCACAACACGGCGATTATCCGAACGCATTCGGGAGCAACAACCGGTGTGGTTGACGCGAGGATCGACGAGGTCCTGATCGTCTGCGGTCGCCACGCATTTGGTCGAGTCAAATCATCTGATCAATCAGACCGAATCGTTCAGGCCAATCTGCCGAATGTGGGATACAATCAAAACAGGTCAAAGGTCGTATACTGTCAACTGTAGAGGCCATCGCAATTCGCCTAAACTCACCACCATTGTGCGCTTAA
Source organism: Paragonimus westermani (assembly GCA_008508345.1). Classification (NCBI taxonomy): domain Eukaryota; kingdom Metazoa; phylum Platyhelminthes; class Trematoda; order Plagiorchiida; family Troglotrematidae; genus Paragonimus; species Paragonimus westermani. The sequence continues at coordinate 7,211 of QNGE01005589.1, forward strand.
AAACGACTAATTAAAACGTATAATCTTCCATGGCCATGTACGCAAACCCAGGATAGAATGACTGCGTAGATGTGACGCATCCCTCGCAGACTTCATACAACTCACGTGGCCAGTGTTACGTAACTAAGTCTCATGACTCCAACCAGACAAAAAACTGTTGACTGACATCTTTCGCTTTAGTGATATGTTATCTACCACCCCCATCTAACCCATATAAATGTGTTGTATTTAACCTGATGATGAAACACCGAAAACGAGCTTGTTTGCTACGCATTTCTTCTCATGACTGATCATTCTGTTGGATAAGTTCCAACAGGTCACAGATCACGCATACCGGTCGGGGGTTTGTCGCAAATGTGAATTTTTAACGATGTAGTCACGTGGTATAAGGATCCTGACTGTTTCATGGACTAAAGCGTGCAGGTGTTGGTCATCCAGTTGAGGTCCTAATGTTCGCTCAACTCGTTGGTTAGAAATTCTAGTTGAGATATCGGCGTGTTGCATTCCGTAGCGTGCATACATCCTTAACTCTTGTCGTTCCGTTGAGCCCCGTTTTCCTCATTTCTGTACGGTTGGATTTCGACTCCGACGAAGTTCCGTGCACATCACTTGTATTGTATATGGTCCTCTGCGTTCGACCATTGAGCATCATCTTGAAGTTGAGTGTACTGCGGATTCACAATGCGATGTAATCCGCTGACGTCCCAGCTGACTAGTTCACTGGGGATTGGTAATGGTTTTCGCGTCGGCTCACTTATATGTTTCACATGAGTAAGATGTATAAAGCGATAAAAGTGCTACTTAAATTGAGGAGAAGAAGAGGAGAACAAATCCGTGTAGGACTGTGTCGAATGGAAATAATACATCAAATCGATGTGCATAATGGTTCGCTGCCCGGGCTCCATTGATTTCTATTTTCCGCTATATCAGACAGCTTTCTCCATCAGAAGTGTTCCCTGTCCTTTGAACTCCAACTGGAAACCGGAGAATGTCGCACTGTAGTAAGCATCAATGTCGGTGCCTTCATGACCGTAAGCTGCATCGTACATTGGCTACCAGACTGTCGGTTCTAATCTAACCCACCTGTTCAATAACTTGCATACCGTTTGGCACACGGACATTGCATTATTGACCGGAGATGAACGCTCAGTCCGCCAGGCCAAGTGATGGTGAATGGGACTCACATAGTAAGTTCTCCCATGGTGCTTGTCGGACAGACAACGATTACCGTTTGTTGCAGCTATAGGCTGAATACGGTCTTCGTCTTGCGGATACCATCGTCGAGCGTTCCACTCATCAGTATGTCATTGATGACCGGAGTCGACAGGTTATTTGCGGATATAGGTGGCCACACAGGCGGTTGTCAGTGATATGGCTGTTTCCAAAACTGTACGCCAACCTGAGCACCTATGTGAATTCTGATCATGGGCTGATATGTGCTCGTTTCTCACTATCTGTTGGCGAAATCTCGCTTCGTCGTCGGACACTGAGTAATATCCAAACTAGTAGAGACGCAAACGCTTTCACTTGCTGGAGCGCGCTTACCTCTAATCTAGAACCCCATTCAGCGGACGACATTGAAATACATTGGGTCAGTACACTGACTGTAATACACATGTGTATAACTGGCCCATCTGATGCTGTTGTTCACTCAGTTGTCATCAGCTGGATTTCTATGCGATCGCCCGTACTGTGTAACAAACTCACCTCGACCTGGTTGCAAGCGCATAAATGTGATTCGAGGGCTGATATCATGCGGTTCATCCATTATCACTGAACTGAGGAAGTTGGCGATTATTACTGAACACCGTCTACCGAGTAACCTATCTTCTAGAATGCACCCCCTGTATCTGATTCCCTCATTTTACAATGATATACAAGCCTTGTCTCACTCTACGTCAATGCCGTTGTGGTCTAATTCCATCGCGATCAGTGCGGAACAGCCTCCCCACCTTCTAGTGCTGTGTGTATCCAGCAAGCTACGGACATTTCAGGTCCCAACGGGCATGTCGGATGTGGCGTCTGATTCAACATTTTGACGTGTAGATAGAAGAGACTGGGGTTTTCCTGGGGAATTTCACTTTAAATCACTGACGCCGGTGCTCCCAATCAACTGCTGGACGATGGGAGTGCTCTTTATTTAAAGACGCCGTTTCTGACCCGTTTCTTTTGTGTGCGTAAAACAGGAGTACTGTAAATTCATACATAGTTCTGTTGTATGCGTATAGGGTGGTGTCTCATTGCCTACGCACTCTTACTTAGTCGGTTATTTGAAGTACAAACCTTTGAACCTAACTGCTTTTTGTCTGGTTGCTCTGGTATGGCCAACCGGTCATTGTTAATCTTGGAAAGACCAAATTCCTAATCATTTCGGCTCTACAGGTCAACACACCACTAGAAGTTGGTCGCTACGCTGAAGTAGCAGAAAGTTATACATTCCCACACTCGAACAATGAACTTGTTATCACTTTTCATTCTTAAACCATAATGTCATCTAGGAACTTGATGCATACTAGGTTTCTGCACCGTTCCAATAAACCTCTTTAACATCGGCATTCATCTACGTTTCCATTGAGTCTGAGATAAGTGGTACAGTTAATTCCCGAATCAGTTGTCAGCTGTGGTGAAATTATCCATTAGTGACTATGCCTTTGTCGGCAGAGGGGTGACTGCCGTGTGTGAATAACAACGAACTCAGTGAACTAAACAAATCTCGGATTGCGGGTCACGTAAGCAATGATCGTGAGAACCTGATGTCCATACGTGCGATCGAAGATACAGACTGCCTGTTTTGCTCTAAGTACACAATATCACTTGCTGGGAGCATGTTTCATCTCACGTTCAGCTTACTCTGGAACATGTTGGGCTACTCGATTGCGCAACTTTCGTTCCGTTCGGTTCACGTAGTTAACGTGCCGTTCACTTTGAAACGGATAAGTACGCTGAGTTCGGGCACCTTCGTCGGTGATTGACATTCGGTTAGTTGGATAAGGCGTCGTGATAGAAGCTTCCTAGAATGTTTGACCGATTGTTGGTCGAATTCGTCAACTGGTAATCTTCATCACACCACTTTTATAGCTGGTTGTAAAGTGACGCTTCGCTTATGTGCAGTTATGTTTCTTAGTACAGCATGTTGATGCTTGCTCTGCCGCTTAATGTATGCACTGATTACAGGTGCTGCGGTTCACTATGCAAGGTGTCCGAAGGGCATGTTTTCCTTGTACGATGAAATAAAGTACGAACGAAGACACGATTTTACTGACTTGGCGTAAAGGTGTTAAAATTCTACTACTGAACAGCCCACATAGTCTTTCTGTATTCAGATATCCTGGTTTTGCCGTCTGGTCTTCGTGTTGTGAAGATGTCAAAAAAGTATGTAAATTTATCACCCTCTTGTTGAATGTTGTAGTGTTGGGATGCATTTGACTTATGATTGAACGTGAACTTTCAGCATCTTTTTCCCTGGTGGTAACTGTGATTATGTTATTTACGTACCGACGATATAGAGCGATTACTTGTATTGTAACCTTTAGCCATAAAAAGCAGGACTTCCAATTGCTACACTGTTTGTTTGTCGGCAACTGTCTTCTTGAATTAGAAATAGGCTTTTCTAAGTACACAGAGTAGACAGTTGTTATTACTTCGCCAAAGGCGAACCGATCTGGAACTGCTTTTCATTTATTTGTTTGCCAATTATTTCCAATGTTTTCTTCAGAAAAACGTTTACAGAAAGGTGAGTGATATCCGTATTTGCCAGATGACGTTCGGTGTCGTCCGTTTCTTCTAGACAACCTATCATTCCAAGCGTATTATTCACGGTGCATTGCGTAAATGGTCACCGTACAAGCTTCAACAGCTCTGTAAATCATTTTGCCGGCTAGTTTTGTTTGATTTGATAGCCGCATGGCATTGCCTAGTAGTCGGTATGATGAAATTATGGTTGTCGGACTGGTGGCCGCTTTTTTATTGAACATTGCAGTGTGCACTTAACGTAGCCGATCTACAGCGGTTGGTACTAGACTGGAATAACCAGCAGAAGAGATCGTTGTAGGGGGACTATACTGTACACATAACACGACGTATACATTTGATAACTGCCTGGTTGTGAAGATATTTTTTATTTAATCTAATTCCTTGTTTGTTTCTCTTGGAATCCCTGGTAATTCGTTAACTGTTTATTTAGGTTCATGCTAAGGAGCATGACGCTCTCATGTCCATTAGAAAATACACATCCGCTGTATAAACCCTAAATCTGACAGCTAATAACGTTTTCCTAATGGTGCTTAAGGAGTACTGATGTCAAACTTTCGTAGTTGTTAGCTTACCCATCTGGGTCTGTGTCCCGAGTTACCGGTTGTGGCCACGGTGCTATGTGTGCACGTAGGTGCGGTTCTTTGTGGGTGGGTTGGTGAACGTTTCCGGGATTTTGAATTGTTTGTTCAGAATATGAAGCAAATGAGCTTCGCTTGATTTTCCTATGGCCTCCCTGGCACTTCATAACTCATGACCCTGGTCAAAGCGTTCGACGGGATTTCCGTCGGCTTAATGTTGAATTTCCAGCAGAAATTTCGGTATTGAATTTCTCTACAAAACAGCTCGCAGATGTTTCTTTCGAATTCTCAGAGGTACCTAAGTAAGTCATTGATGTGTTTTTGTACGTGATTGCATTGGTGACGAATTCCAGAGGCCGGATCCCGGAAGGTTCTGGAAGATCTCTGTGGAATCTGTTGGTCTGTTCTGTAGGACTTTGACACGAAAAATGAAACTTATCCTAATAAAATGCACACAGTTTCAGCTTGGCAGTCGGCTGATGAACTCTGTCAAATGACAGCTGGTAGAGTTGTTTCACGAATACCCGTCGCCTCGTTACTCAGAAAGCTCAAGATATGCAGTCCACTGCCTGCTTCCTTTACTCCGGTTGGACAGAATTTCCAGTTGTGGAAGTCATCATGGTGTTAGAAACCTGTTTTTTTATTATAAAAAAATATGGTTGGCAGCCTCAACTTCCTTTTTGTACTCGCTTGATCGAAGATGCACACGAAACAAAAAGTGACCAAGCGAAATGAGATATTCTTTGAAATGAAAATTTTTTTTACCTCGTCCGCTTTTTGTTGTAGATTGTGTGATTGATTCCTGGCCTCTCGATTTTCCACTACCTTCGCCCTGTTTCACTGGAATCTATTTGAATTACAATGAATTCCTACGTTTTCCCGCAACAGTCCCATCTTTTGACACTTTTTCGAAAGTATTGTCCCTTCCCAGTTACGTTTTTTTAAATTGTCTTGCAGGGCTGACAAAGATGGAAACGGTCAGATTGATGTTTATGAATTGCAGGATGCCCTTTCCAATGGTATGTTCTTATACAAGAGGTTGTTCAAACCAAGTGAATTTGATTTAAAAATTTATTTAAATACTGTTGAATCCTTCGGATTCCTGTGATATGGGTGAAAACCAAATTCGACGGTCAGTCACTGCTTTAAATCGGGATACCTGTGGAAGAAGGTGGTTCCGTATTCTAAACTCTCACAACCAGTAATGAAATAGCTCAACAGTATGGGTGATTTCCAATCAAGGTTCTTCGTAAGCCACTTGCTCGAACGGATTTCGGGAACGTTCAGAAAGTGAATTCATTGTTATTCATGCTGCCTTGATTCGGATATCTACTACTAATGACTGCTTGTAACGAAGGTCACTAAGTTTTCAAAGATTAGTGAGTGATGTCTCACGAATCTGTTTAAGTGAAAAGAAATAGCGAAAATGCAGCCATACTCTTAATTTACAACGATACATTTGAGCGCTCTTTTTTTCTACGTTTGGATAACAGGGCAACGGTTCGTTCACGGACCACCCTAAAGTTAAGGTGTTCCGAAGCACACTTGTATGTGTGTGTGGAAGCATATCAGTATATCCATCCTACTTCTATTAATGACTGTATCTGCCAACAGCCTGGTCGTTGACACTTAATCCGCTCCTCATTTCAAAAACCTACCCATTCATTTCTTTAGCTTTGTTGGTGTATTGTATGATAAATGGTCTGCCTGGTTTTTCATAGTTCAATGGGAATTTTGTTTTTCATCCTTATCTTATCTGGTATGCACCAACATGCACTCCCATACCGGAATGCTTCTTGTGTTACACCACACAAATCTTCCTTTCTAATTTAGATCTCGTCACTGCAGTCTGTCTCTGTT